>JAYJMB010009875.1:10237-22642 GCA_036873735.1 Pouteria campechiana
TAAACGGATGAGTTGTTCCTGTGCATCACGGGACGGGGAGGAGTAATAACTTGTACGAGAATGCAATGCGTACAAAAGACATTACCAAAAACAGAGGCAGATCGGGCCTGCAATCCAGTGCCGCGCGCCCCACCCTTCCCCAACCCACCAAAAAAAACAACTAAAAAAAGGAAAAAGCAGACCTTTATCATTTCCGCGATTACGAGCAAACCAAGCCCCTATCAATCTCCCTCACGGACAGATCTCTCTCACGTACCTGGGCCCCACCCCTGCCTTCTCTTTCAATCTAGGAAGCTGGTACGATGAGCTGGTAGAGCCGGAGTATGACGGAGCCACCGCTCCCCAGTAACTTCACAAGGACATGGAAATCCTTCGATCTGGACCGTTGTTTCGAGTGGGCGATGCGATGGATGGTTGACATTTCAACAAACGCTTCGTCTGCAGGATCTTCCCCGCTTCATCCGATTTCCCAGCAACTGCCATCCGATCGTTATCTATTTTTATCTTGAGCCGTCGCTTTCGAGGTTGCTTTCGAATTTAAAGGTTGATAAGATATTTCTCGTCAACCAACCACGATGAATAAGCTTCTGAGTCACAATCTTCTTGGAAAAAACGATCTTAACCGAGTTGAATTTTGTGGGGCTGTAATCCATCGCTGAAATATTTGTATTTCTAGCTTCATCTACGGAAGTCATCATATCTCGGGGCGGCCGCATACCTAGATTCCTTGGGATAGCAACACGCGCTGCCCTCAATTTTCCAATTTATTAGTTTTTTTTTTCAAGTTTCCAATATTGTAAATTACCATAATTGTTTTTTACATCGCAGTTTAAATTCTTCGAGTTGAAACATTGCGCGTGAAAACTTTTTTAGTTTTAGGTTTTAAATTGTAATATCGAAAACTTAAATATGTATATATATATAAACTAAAATATTAAAAAATAACTATGACAATTTATAATATCACGAACTTGAAGAATCCTATGGCATAGATGTAATTAGGGTTGTGAAATGTGATGGATTAAACTTGAATTTGTGCATCCCTTTTGAGTTAAGTTGGAGAAATAAAAAATTTGGATTGACAAAATGAAGTTCAATTTATAATTTGGGTTGAAAGTGGCAACCCAATCCAACCGGACTTATTTAAAATATTTTTAAATTCTTTAAATTAATTAAAGTAAACGTTAATATTTTTATTCTAATTAATATAAAATCAAGGGTAAACTGTACATAAAGATCCTACAGAGTAGAGTGAGGGGTGTCCATCTACTCTAGCTTTAATAAAAAGATGCTACTTCTATAACAAACGCGGGCAACTTGTATCGTTGTGCTAGGTTTCATCCTCATTATAATTAATTTAAAATGTTTATTTAAAATTAAGTTACATTTATAATCAAAATTGTCAATTTAATTCCTCGGCTTCAGTGGTTAACCAAGTTCGACCTAAACCAAACCCGCTTTTCTTAAAATTGGGTAAAGGCTTTAAAAATATAGTTAAGTTTATAATTGGGTTGAAACTTCTGTAGATAAAGCTAGGGCTGGGGCTGACCCTAATCACAACCTACATGATTTACACCCCTACCATGTGATTGATCGAAACCATCCACAAAGTAGGACGAAAGATGAAAGGCAATTTGTCTCCAAGTCTTGCTCGTCCAAATCTGTTATGGACCTATTCATGTGCATGCTGTAGTTGATTTTTATTCCAAGCGCTTGTCTACTTCACAGGAGTCTGGTGTTTCTCGGAAATTCTGATTATTTCGGATCCCACAAAAGTCTGCTACGTATGCAATTTTCCCGCGAATCGCTCAACGAACCTCTCATCGCGCGACTGGCCAGTGATTCCTCAAACGCTAGCATCGGCGACGGACAATGGATAACATACAGACAGATGTAGGATCGTCTTTCGTCCATCCCCAAACTTCTGATATCAGTACCAATTGATGTGAAAATCCATTCCATGAATCAGAATAATAAGAGCAAAAACTAATTTTCAGGATTCTAATTTTCAAATAAGAATCTTTTTGGCAGATAACTATGATCATCATTGGATCAATTGTCCAACTCAAATCAGGAGTACATTTAGATTATCATTTAAAGTAATATATTTATGTAACTTACTTTTTGGTAATTTCATGCATTATATCAAAGGAATAAATATTTTAGTATAATAAAAAAATCAAAATTTTGTGGATGTTCAAAGGCAACGGTACTTCGAGCTGTACGCAAGAGTACTCGTTCGAGATTTGGTAGTTTGTTGCCATGCTCCGGTAAAGGCTGGTCGACTTCTCTTTCGTACGCTTTTAGGTTTCAGCTATCGGGAAAAAAAACTCTCATATATTCGCGCGCTTAGAGAATAAAAAATCAATGGCAGCTCACTAGCAAACGCGACACAACCAATCATCTGATCCATTCTATCACTTCCTCTACACACCCTATTTCTCTCATTTCAATGCATCCAGTTGAAAAGACCCTATATATCAGATTTCAGATGAAGCAATTTCGTTTTACCATTATGCATTTTATTTCTTAGTTTTTTTCTGGTCTTCATGGATTTTCTTCTTACAATTTTCATGAAATTTGCAACTATTTGTATACCGATGCTGTGCACGTTTACTGATGTACGACCGGCAACATGGCGTTCTACGATATTCACCCGCGCGAGGCGTCGCACAAGCACAGCAGCCTAAGCGCAGAAGGAAGGTCGGACAGAATCTACAAAATGCCATCTCTATCCTTTCCTGGCATCGGAGTCACATGATACTCATGCAGCGACTGACGCTTGATACGCTGCCACTCGCCATTCTACACGTGGCGTACGCATACTCAAACCAAAACGGACTAAAATTCCCGACGCCTCACGCTGAAAAATCATACCTTTTTCAGACAATCCTAACGTCTGGTAGAACATCACTCATTTCCCGGCAACATTCCTTCGATCTTCATCGCAGCCGTCCATCGAGCATCCTCCAATCTAAAAATCAGATAATCAAACAATCGTCAGCCAGCAGTTTCATTATACGGAGAAAGAGTGGATTGATTTTGATTTGGTTTTGGTTGGGGGCATGGAGGTTGGATGCGCCGGCGTATCAAGGATTTGGGTCGAGCAGCGAGAGCAGTCACGAATTTTTGTTCCTCGAATGTCCACAAATCCCATCAAAGCTAAAAAAAAATAGACGAAGAAAAAGAGAAAGAAATGAGAAATGAAATAAAATAAAATTTGTAGGGAAATCAAAGGAGAGAGAGGGAAGAGAAGAGAAATAAAGAGGACCGGATGTTGACAAATTCCATGTCACTGTTCTTGGAAGAGGGGGAGATTTTCTTATCTGGGATCTCTCTCTCTTCTCTCTCTTTCATCTTTCCAGAGAGATGGCCCAGCGGATCGAAATTCCTGCCGTCCGTTCCAAGGCCTGACCTCAAGACCACCTGAGCTCTTCCAATGGCATCTCAGAGAAACCCGCTTGTCGCCTTCCTTTCTGCCTCTTCTTATCCTCCGTCTTCGTCGGTGTTGATGCTCTGCTGCTTCTATGCTTTTCTTCGCCTATCGGAGTGAAAAAGCTGTTAATTTGCTTTTGCAGTGGACTATTTGAGGGGGGATTGAGGAGTAATTCTTCGTTTCGTTGCGGGGCTTTTTTCGTTTTCGTTTTATTTTTTCCCGTGTTCGGTTTGCTGGGAATTTGCATCTGGATAGTTTAGCAGGTTTGGTTCCTTTTAATGGATTTTCTGTTTTTATGGGTTTGATGGGATCGATAATTTTTTTTTATTGGATTTGGGCTTTAGGGGTTTCTCTTCTTTAATCATGATGGTACTAAATGAGTTTACTTTGTGACTGTGATTTTATTGTGGGGTTATGATCATTTCATATGCTGTCCCATTGCTGCCCTTATGCTGGGATCTTTCTCTGTGATTGTAGAATACTCAAGAGTATTTAACCTCAAATGCATGGTTCTTGCAATCAACATGTGTAGATGGATTTACAATATTGAAAATTGTCAGTGGCTCAAATTCAAAGCTGAAGATTATTGGTATGGGTGATCACTGTAGAAGCATCATGGGGTTACGGTTAAGAGCATGGGCAGCTCAAATCATTGGACTGTCTGAGCACATGGGCTGCGCAGAGTTTTTTTCGGGCATCAGCTTTGAATGGGTGTCATTGTTGGTGGTGTATTTTGTTTTCATTAATTTCTTATCATGGGCATTAGATTTCATTTCTTTTGATTTTCCATATGCCAAGTGTTGGAAAATCAACCTTTGATTTTCCTGCTATGTGGTGAGAAAGGTGGATTTATTTGCTTGTGTCATGCTTAACTCTAGATTTCAATTGAATGTGAGTTTGCTTGTATTGGTTGTAATTAGTAGGTGATGCGCTAATGTCTACTGCATAAATTGAATGAATGGACTACCCTCCGAGAATTTGGGGTGCTGCTTTAATGATCCAAACTAAATCTATAATGGCACTTCTAGTCTCTTGTTGCTTGTCTGCATTTGAGTTCGTTTTATAATTGAATATTGTTTTTCAATATCACTTCGGTTTCAACTGATGAGTTATGGTTTTTCTGCTGTATGAAGATGTCTTATCGGGATTCTCACCTTTTATATAGCTATTGACTCAGGATAAGTTGGACACCATTAATTATTTGTTTCTCACTATTTTCTGCTATGCAGTTTCATCTTTTGCATACATTGTTCATCTTTAAATAGTAGGATTGCATGAGGCTCCTGGCAATACGGGGTCTTGGGAACTAATGCTTTAAATAGTAAGATTGCATGTGGCTCTTGTTAGTGACAGGTTTGGGGAGAGTGATATGTATGTAGCCTTACCTCCATTTCCTAGAGAGGCTGTTTCCATAAGTCAAACCCATGCCACTAAGGATGCAGGAGAAGAGCTTTTACGTTACGCTAGGCGACTTTGTCTCCTGTACCATTTATGGTTTCTATAAAATTTGAGGCAAATTGAAATTGTCTTCCACAATGGGAACAATTATAGGAACTAAATCAATGCTCCAAAAGCTCAAGAGCTGATAAATGATAATAAATTTAATCACTTAATTATGAGATCGGTGCAATTGAAATAATAACTTGTCATTATATATATGGTCCAATGCACTTGCTAGGACATTGCAAGCCAGGTAGCCCTTTCCACAAAAGAGTGGCTCATCCTTTTGACCTATTAACAAGGTGGTTGCTTTGACTCTAATTCAGATTGCTTTCTTTGTGTCTTGTCATTTCTGGATTCAAAATGAGTACTTCCCTAATACCACATGGAAGGTATTAAGTTGTTGCTCTAAAAGCTTGAGTGTTGATGCAAACAATAGGCTTAATCTATTTACCTTTGGGTCAATTGCAATCTCCAATTGTGGGGCCATCTACATTCACGAGTCCTGCTTCTATAAACTGATAACATAGATGCTAACAAACAGATTATTCGACCTTGCATGTTACGCTTCCCCTTAATATGTTTCCTTAGATTGGAAAAACAGTAGTTATGGTTAGAAAAAAGACATAAAAAATCTCAAAGAGCCATATGTGTCATATTTCAATATAATTGCATACTTATTCTTTTTCCCTGGTTAAGTCTCTAATTATGCATGGTTTTTGTTCTGTATCCTGAAATCATAATTTCTATCCTTTCCATGTTGTTTGGATGCCATGATTCTGTTTTCTGTTTGCTTCCAGTTTTGTGTTTTTGAATTTGTGAAAGAATGTGTTTTTACTTTTATTGTTTTGCTGTTGATTTTCATCAAATTGCAGGAATGGGAACAAAAGTACAGTGTAAGAGCTACTTTCCTGGATATTATTCAATGAGGGATCTTAATGAGGACAAAAAAAATAGCACTTGGCCTCTCTTTTATGAAGAGAAAATGTTGAACAGTGGTCAATACTACAACTATATCACGGCAAGGCCTCCAAATGGATATTCAGAGTATGATAAGGAAGCACTAAAGCAGATCATGCTTAAGCATGAAGTTACATTCAGGAATCAGGTTTGCTGAGTTTCAGTTCTGAGTCATGTGTTGGGCTTGTAATATATTTTTGGACTTCACTGGGCTGTGAAAGAATAAAAAGTCTCTGATTACAATATTGTTGTCTAATAGTAATGATTGCTAGAAATGGCCTTTTTGCTTTCAGCTGTTACTGCCCAAGATGGTTTTGAATATGTTTTTATGTCTTGGAATCATCTGAACGGAGGAAAAATGTACCTAGAAACTATTTGGAACCAGAATGATGAATATAGGCTAATTATAGCATTTAGATTCTTGTGTGACTGGCAATTCAAAACACTGCTAAGTCCTTCAGTGACAAGTCTGGCTGCACATGCACCGTTATATAGAGGTGTTAGTTTGGCTTGCCTGGGCTTGTCAAATGTATGGTTAATATTTAAAATCTATTACAAATGGATTATCTTTTTGAGTCTTCTCTTCAAATCCCCTTTTACATAATTCGTAAAATTGTTTAATGTGAATCCCTCAATTAAGTATTCAAGTTCCAACTTATTATGCAAATTATATTAATTCTTTCGTTTTTAAAATTGTATATGTATTTCATTCTTTCATTTCAAATTGGAGGGGACTTCTTAAAATTGAAACAGTAATTTGTCAATGTCTTTTCTGAAGTGTTTTTATGGATGGTTGCTGTCTTGTTGACCTATGTGTATTTGATGATGTTAGGAGTTGACTTCAACTTGAAATCTTTGACTTATCTGTAACATACTTTGATAATTTGAATCCAGTGTTTGTTTTTTGCTATTTTATTATCTGAGATTAGAGTCAGATATCTTCAAATCATAATGGAAAGTGAAAACTATTAAGGAACTTTTTAAATGTCTCATAACTGCAATTTGTAACTTTGAATTGAAAGCATTACAGCATCTCTTTCTGTGGTTTATAGCATATAGCATGCATAAAGTTAGGAGAAACTCTTAATGAGGCTGCAGATTTTATTGTTTAACCAAAAATACAAGGCACAGGAATTGATGATTAGACAGTTTTTAAATAGCTAATCTAGTGTCTTAAGAGTTTTGAGGTTTTTGCAAAGTCTACAAAGACTTACAATCAACTCATTCTCTTGACAATGTTCTGATCTGGGTTGTAATTATTTGCACTGCCAGATTTCAATGGCAATGACTTCATCAAAACCTTTATAGTAATGTAATGGCTACATTTAGCTTTGTTTTTTTAAGCCAAAGAAGGGCTTGGACAATTGTTGTAGTTTAATTTTTTACCAATAAAATGTTATTTGGTTGTCAAAAAATGAAGGTGGGATGATAAAAGAATGAGTATGTGGTTTAGTTGGGTGCGCTTAGGTGTTGTGGAATTTGGTTATCTGGTTGGGGCCATTGGGCCCCTAGGTTATGGTTGCTTACAGTGCTAAAAAAGGGTTCAAGCTACTTTTATAATTCAACCAATGCCTTAGTTAGGTTGAGTCAAGCCAGCAATTTGTTTAGGTACATTTTCAGTTTTGTCTAAATGCATCAAACTCCTTATGATCCAGGTCTATGAACTTCACCGGCTTTATAGAATACAAAGGAATTTGATGGATGAGCTGCAAAAGAAAGAGCTGTGCAAATATTCTGCACCAGTTGAGGTATCAAAGTTTGATCCCTCTTCATCTCAGGTGCCATTTAGAGACACCTAAAAGATATGCAAAATGCCTATTTTATGCACTGGGAACACCAGTGGCAACCAGCTCGCTCTTCTGGACACTGACAACAACCAGTCTCATCTAAACTTTGTGCAGGATGGGAGAAAGCAGACAGGCTTCAGTCAGGTCCAAAATGGTTGTAATGTTCAGAAGAGTGACTTAATGGACTCCAAAATCAAGAAAGTTCCAAGAAGAACATTTGATCTAGAACTTCCAGCTGATGAAGACGTGTCCAGTGAAGATGCAGAACGAATTGAGGAAGCCAAGTTGCCTCTAGGGGAAGTGTGTTCCAGCAATGGACATTGTACTCGCCATCTTGAGAGAGAAGTGAACGTTTCTCTTGGAACTGGTGGGGATCCTAGGTTCAGAGTAAATGATTGGAAACCAAATTCACATTTAAGCAATACTGGACACAATGGGTTTGTGGCTGACTTGAATGAACCCATCCTAGGAATGTGTGTTGAGGAAGTTGAAGCTTCGACTTCCACCGGTTTTCTAGGCTCCAGATTTCACCATGAAGAGCCCCTGGGGCAACTGCATGCAGCACATAAGTTCTTTGGGCAGTCAAGTGGTTTATCCCAAGATAAAAAGGTAGCTGGTGATCCAAGAGCATTCTTAAACTTTTCACATGCAGAGAACGAGGCTAAGAAACAACTACCCTACAGCCTTGAAGCTGGTAAGAATTTCTGTATATATGTGTTATGATGGGTAGGCAACAAGGATATGAACTTGGTGCCACTTGGGCACACAAATGCAGCTTTACTAGTAATACCATTAGGATGCAGCTGCATTGACTTAAAATTAATGGAGAATTCAATGAGTCAACCAAAACCAGACCAAAAGTGGAATGAATCTTGTTTAGTTGGAATAAGCTGGCTAGACATGAAGACCTCCACCTCTAGATTAAAAACCATAGTGCTCAGTGTAATTTCTTCACATTTTCCCTAGCTTTGTGCACTTTCCCTCCCCTTCTCCCCAATCTCCTTTGATCCAGTCTTAGATAATTAATTATAATCATTAACTTCTGTTATAATGCTTTTCCATGATGTACTGCATGCTTGGCAAACATGAAGATTCCAGCACTGTATATGCCTTTCTAGGTAATTATCTTTCTCCATAAAGCTTTTTGAGTGGCATGTACTTCATGCTTGATTATGGTACATATAGCTTCAGCTTGATAAGATTTGCATTGTGAAATTCTCTCTTATTCTGCTTTTAGCTTGTTCAGTTCCCTCAAGAAGTGTCAGTTTAATGTGGACACTTCCCTTCTACAGGAAAAACTAGAAGCAAATCGAATCCCTTCTTCCCTGTTCATGAGAAATTACCCCCATCAACAGAATTGACACAAGTAGAGAAGAAATCTCATGAGCTCCCACCATTTATTTCAACGGAAAAGATGAAGAGAGAGCCATCATTATTAGAGAAAGCAGCACATGGCATTGAGTTGTCTAGAAGTCATGATCTCATCATCTCTAGCTATTCAGCACCAGTGCCTTCAGTGCCCTCTCCCCACTCAGCTCTTTCTTGCACTGATGATGCCAGTGCCATGTCTCCCTCCATCTCATCTTGGAGAAAGCCAAAGAACAGCATAACCCTTGCTCCAATAGCAGTTCAAGCACTTCCTTGTATTAATGGGTCTGCTGCATCAAATACAAAGAAATGTACTAATATTGAAACCCCCAGGCTGGGTGGGGATCTCAACAACAATGTCAGATCACATGTGAGTTTCAGACAGGAATTACACAGCCAGAATGATTTCAGCAATGGGTTCAATTTGGACATCAATGCATCCTGTTCACTGCTTCCTTCAATTGGTTGTGATGGGAAGCCAGCTAATGGTCATGATTCCTCTTGTGATCCCACTGAAGGTGCACCCTTGAAGGCATTGAGAGGCATTCATTCCCAGGATGTGAAGTCTGCAAAAGATATAAATTTGAATGTTTGCCTTCGAGATGACTGCGACAATGATGCTGATCCTCAAAGTGATCCTGATGGAGAGGGAAGGAAGCATGGAGATCCTCTAGAGAGGATACCCTGGCTCAGAAGACCTGCCTCTGATGGATGTAGCAAAGATTCAAACATTGAGGAACGTGCAAATAAAATAGATAGGGGTCCTCCAGGTTTTATGAAGGATTTCTCATTGTTTTTGTGTTCTGACAATGAAGAAACCCACAAGTCTGCACATCATGACAGCCCACATAAGAGCATCATTGGCTGCCCGAATTTTGATAAGCCTCGTATTTTTGAGAGCAGGGTTGTTAGCTCATCCTCCATACCGTGCCAAAACCAACCTGAGATTGGCAATGTTCAGAAGAGTTTTAGAGTTAGTTTGCTTCATGCTGACATAGCTCCTATTCCATTGTGTGAGTCAGAAAGGCAGACACGGGCTCAAAATCTGGTCACAGGTAAGGGGATCAATAATAAGAATCTGCTCGGTAATAGCCACTGGGAAATTGATTTGAATTCTACAGCAACAGCGTTGGATATTTCATCTCCGAATGGTTTGGAGGTTCCGGCATCTCTTGCTACTGGAGCTCTGCCACTGGACACTGGGCATCAGATCAATTTGGAGACCTCTATGCAACCAGAAGCAGTGGACTCAACCAATCCTAGGCAATCTCCATCATCCTACAAATTATTGGAACCTTTGCAACCAAAGAAATTTAGGACGGAGGGCCCACTGGAGAAGCTTGAAACAAGTGCAGCTGAGGCTATTATTGCCATGTCATTACGGATCCCTAGTCAGTCAGATGATGCTGGTGGCCATCTATCTTCTGATGGTCTGAGCGATTCACTCCTTTGGTTCTCAGAGGTGGTTTCCTCTAATGCAACTGATCTGGAGGTGAAGCTGGATATGTTGATAACTTCTCCAACTTCTGGACACATGGGTAATGCCCATAAAGATGCATCCGATGATGATGGGGCTGATGTCTTTGAGGCCATGACACTGAAGCTGGTGGAGATCAAGATGGAGGATGAATACTGTTGCAATAAGATGATGCCACAGGAACAAGCGAGCCAAGACAAAGATATGGGCACCCCTTCTATGTTGTTGTCCCGCCCACGAAGACGACAGACAAGAAAGCGGCGGCAGCGGAGGGACTTCCAAAAGGATATCCTTCCAGGCCTTGTGTCTCTGTCAAGGCATGAAGTGACTGAAGATCTCCAGATGCTGGAAGGTCTGATGAGAGCCTCAGGCTGGTCTTGGCAATCCCGGCTTGCAAGGAGAAATGTTGGCAGAAATGGAAGGGTTGGTCAGGGTAGAGGTAGGAGGCAGCCTCGAGGTGCAGCTGCTGCAGGGGGGAAATTGGTGGGCCCACCGCCATGGCAGCCTAGCCCCAAAGAAGTTGAACGTGGGGGTATAAGTCTTCAAGGTTGGGGGAAGACAACCAGGCGCTGCCATAGGAGGCAGAGGTTTCTAATGGCTGATGCGGCTACAGCTATATGAGATGTTTTATAGAGGATGATAATGGGAAATTTCTTCTATTGCTCTGAAGAGAGCGAGGAAGGTGGTTGCAGTGGAATGCATTTACAGACAACAAAGAGACTCCTATGTTAAATTTGCACCATTTAGGAAATAGTAAGGATACAGAACTTCAATCAATGGCTATTGAAGAGATGCTTAAAGTGAGAATAATGAGCCTTTCGAAGTTCAGAAGGAATGATGATTTCAACCGTAGGCTCTCAGCAAATTTCTCAGTTTGATGCACCAACAGCTGGATTGAGTAGTGGGGTAGTTTGAGGACTGCCATACAGCTCCGTGTCTGATTGAGCGGTCTATTACCAGTATTCAAACGGTGCTGAAGTAACATAGGAGTCATAGCCAATGGATGGAAATGCCTTTGTACATGTCCTGTCCTGTCCTGTAGGAACCTCCAATATTTTGGGTTATTGATTACCCTTCTTGAGTTTTAATTGCAATTTGTATGATTCAAAATAATATCATACTGTTTATTCTTGCCACCCATGCGCAAGAGTAGAATCACTTAGCTAACCCTTCCATGAATTTTTTCCCCTACAACCAGGCGCAAACAAACTTCGGCTTGTGGAAAGATCGGACTTGCTTCCAAGGAGGGTAGTAGGTACAATAGGTCGGCCAACAGAAATAACCCGTTAGTCTTTGGATCGTGTTGTTAAAAAAGAAGCAGATGTTTAACCAGGTCTTCAGCTTAATTGGAGTTGCGGTTAGAATATTTTATGAACAGATCTAGAAAATAACGTAGTGCATTTATGATCATTTGAATTTGTTATCTAAACAACAACGTAGGCAAGGATTAATCAACTGCACTGATATATTCGTCCACTAATGTGGTGGAAGGGTGTCACCAATCAAAACTTCATTAGCAGATTGAACCAGTTTGAATGGGTCAATTTGGCTGTGTTTTGTTAATATTGCTTTGTCCTTCATCATCATCAAAGCCGTCTTTCACTTATGTGAGGTCAATTACATGGATTCTGTTGAGTAATTCTTATTAATCTTAAATTATGCCTTCATTAAGCTCTTACGATCTTTTATTTTGATAAATTTTATTCTTCTTAAATTGGGCATAATTTTATTCCTTCTACCTAACTTGAATTTTATGTGTAATGCCCATTAGTTTTGTTGATTTTTTGAACTATCCATGCAAAATATTTAAAATGGTCATTTCATAGTACTACTTGATTTACATTTTTAATATTTCCATTCAGAAAGTTAATTTTGTGGCATTACATAATCTCCAATCTAAATACTTCCATTCGAACAGTTAATTTTTCAATTTTTTT
>JAYJMB010009875.1:34252-49834 GCA_036873735.1 Pouteria campechiana
GAGTAAATAAATTTTGCTAAGTACAAAGAATGGCTTAAATCTGATCACGTCACTCTAATAAGTCCAAAAATTAAATGGCAGCGTAGAGATAGACAGGTGCGGATTCAAGTTTTCACTTTCCAGGCAGCTCTGTTGCTACGGTTTGGCCAGCAAGACGGATTGATCCCTCATCTCTCAAAAATATCTTTCCCTCTCTTCCTTTGGCCTGCTTGCTGCAGGGAAAAGCGCAAAACCGGCCATGTTTTGCTCTTGTTATCCCCGTATTTCCGGCCTCGCCCCTTATCGACGAACAACGCTTGCAGCCCAAGACGAATTCAGGAGCTCTTCCATAGATAAAGTGAAATTGGGTGCTACCCATAAAAAATCCATATACTCCTCAACGTCATCTTCTCTTCTCCAGAAATCCTCTCCTTTGGCCGTTGCTGCGACTGCTTCCGTCGCTATTCTTCTGTGGTCTCATCCAGGTGGCAGCCGTTAACTACTTCTCTTGATTCTGTTCTCTCAGCATTTTGGATTTCTTTTTAGATGGAAATTTCTGCAAATTTTGCTTTTGATTGCTGACATCCTCTTCTATTATTTGCTTGAAATTTGGTTTTTCGGTCTGGAATTGAAACCAGTCCAAAGGCAGTTCACACCTTCAGAGCGAAAAGAAACTTCAGTCGGATAAACCCCATGTATATAAACAAGGTTCAAAAAATGGAAGTTCAGTTCTGCAGGGTGGAATTACAACCGCTTCAAAATAATTGCCAGACATCCAAATTTGCTCGTATTTAATCGTACTCTCTTGGTGGGAAATTGTCTGAAAACGATCGTTGTAAGAAATCTGATAGAAGCAGCCCCTACAATCTAAGGTCTTAGACACAATCTCAATACACAATATTGAGCTAGATGCTACAGATGCGTGGGGTGTGTTACAGATGTATTTCAAGATTCTGTTATGTTGTTTAGTTTTTAAGTCCATTTGTAAGCCATATTTCGTTGATGGCTCTAGTTGCGAGTGGGTTAAGGTCTGTAAATCTCCTTCGTAAAACCATGGTTCTTGAATGAGAATGAGAGGATTGATGCGTCCGGCAACTTCGGTAGCTTCTAGCTGATTTGAAGAGACCACCTATCTTCAATAGGGTACCTATCCAACACTCTCACTTTCTCCACTCAACCTGTCATCACCCGAGTTTTCCTCTATTGCCACTTCCTGCATTCAAACTAGGGGTGTAAATTAGGTTGGGTTGAATCTGAACCCCACTATCCCATCTGAAAATGGGTTAGGTTGGGTTGGAGAAATGGAATCATGTTCAATTTGACATGTTCTGTATTTTGACAACCCATTCCAACCTGATCTGATTTCAAATGTCCCTCAATTACCTGAACTAACCTATAACTTTTGCATGCCCATCTTTGACATTGTAGTTAAAATAAAATATTTATTTCAAACAACTTCAAAATAAAAATCTATCATAATCAGAAATATCCACTTAATTTTTTGATTCCAATCATCTATGGATTTGGCCTGAATCCAACCCAATTTCCTTAGGGTTTAGTTGAAGTTTTAAAAATGGGGTTACGATTAGGATTGAATTGAAATTTTAGCAAATAGGATTATGGTTGGGGTACCCAACCCAAGGCACCCTAACCTATTTACACCTCTAATTTAAACCTTACCCAAACCAAGCAAAAGTTGCTGGTTTCAAGAGGGCAAAATCATACCCTGCTACATTGATAACGATCTTAGCCATCCCTTTTATACTCTATAGGTTGGATGGACAAAATCCTCCAATCATTGAGGTCAACAGAATAGCTGAGAGGATGGACAAGGTAGGAAGAGTAACTGTGTTCTACAGCTGTCCTGAGACAGCTAAGAGTACTTCGAATTATAGTAAAAACTAAGAGTTGAGTATTTCAAATTACATGGCCTGGTGATCCTCTTGTCATTTCTCGAACTTGTATAATTTTAATTTTCTTTGTTCTTTTAGCTTTTTCCCTGTTTCTTCAGTGAATTATGAGAACTTCAAGTGATTGAGGTTTTTTTGACATTGTAGTTAGTGCTGGAATTCTCTCAGGATTCTCAGGCATAGAATCAATCCCTGGTCCTCAGCTTCCAGAGATTGATTTCCTCACACGACTGAATGGTTTGATCTTTACCCCTTTTCACTGCATGGATTTCATGGAGAATATGCATATTCATAGGTTTTACTTCTTGTTTGCAGAAGAAAATCAGAAGAAGTATGCAGAGCTGGATTCCAAATTTAAGTCATCTCCTGTGCTTAAGGAGCTTTTGGAACGATCTAACCTGAACAAAGAAAAGTAATTTTGTAATTTATCTTCTTTAGGCCACGCTTCTAGATCTCAAGCTTGCCAATGATTAAGCATAGATGGGTTTCGCATATACTACCTAGCATTTGTTGTCTTAGTCTATTTAGGTCCATCTAAATTGGATATTTTCGGGGTATGGATGGATGATGGTGCTATATTTTTTGACACTTAAAAGGTCTGTTGAAGATTATATAGTGGCACAGTGGTCGAAATGTGAATAGGACTTGCCTTTATTGCATTTTTTTCTCAGCAACTGCTCATTACCAGTTCTGCTTTGTATTTGCAAGGTTCAGATATCTATAGGTTCAAGGGGCAGGCGCTGCATTGGACTTGCCTTCATTGCACTTCTCTTAACATCTAATAATGCATGCATAGAAATGGACATTACAACTTCTCCGTATTTACAAATTTAAGATATCTATAGCTTGAAACTTCCAAAACGCTCTTGAAAACTGAAATCTTTTTGGCAAGATCTACGATAACAGCAATGGGGATATGCACCTTTCATGGATGATGCTTAGAATCTTGCCTTCATTGATGATTTTACTTCTAACTGGTGCAGGCAGCTTTAACTATAGTTTTAAAATTTTCCGTGTTTCTCACCCTCAGGTATAAACAACAGCTTGCAGACAAATATTGCTTGCGTGGAGCAGAGTGGGGTGTGGGTGACTGTTCTACGGACGGCATGACAGCCGAAGAAAGGGAGAAGTTCATTTCAATGTTGAAGCAGAAAATTGGAACAGAGTGAATTAATCATATTTCTATGGCATAGGAGTATTTATGCTGCATGTATTGTAAATTTCTTTCTTCTTGTTAGCAGGATTTAATATCAGTATTTCCATACAATGTTGCGTAAGAAATGATCAAAGGTAGGTTACTACCTCCAAACCCTACTCCACCCTCTTTCCATCATTCATTCTTATTTTGAGTTTCGAATACATCTGATTGGTGAAGATTTTGGACCAAACTGAGTACGAAACGGGCAGCGTCGAAATTTTGTGTCAGTCTTAAAAAATGAGTGGTAAATGTGGTTGCTGCCTGCGGCAAGTGGTTCAGTCTCCAAAAGAAGTGGCTGCTGGCTAAGCCCTTGGAACTTGGAAGAGTCCTGTTACTGATGTCGGCATTGCGTAGTTGATGGGCAGAACTTTAAAGAAATAATCAATCTTAAATTGCATACTTAGCCCATTTCCTCCCAAGATTGGATTGAATGAGTAACCGGCATACTTAGCCGGTTAGCCCATTTCCTCCCAGGATTGGGATTCAATGAGTAACCTGAATATGCCTAAGGTGTGTGTTTAGATAATGGAAGTATTTGCTAAAGGATTGAGTTTGGGTTGGGTCAACCTATGATTAGTAAAATTACTAGGGGGTAAAACCCCTCTTTTGCCTTCAAAGATTTGAAAAATGCAATACGATTGAAAAATTGGATTTGAAATGGGGTAATGTGGGTGCAATGCAACCCGTTTTTAATAATTTTAAAAAGAAACTCATTTAATTCTTTAAGTCACCTCCTATCCTTCAAAATAAAGATGTAGCTTAAAAACTTAATACTAACTTCGCTTCTCTATTTTAAAAGTAAGTGTCAACGTAGCTCCTTCTCCAACATCCTAATTTTTATATATTTATTTTTAATATTAACATATAAATATATTTTTCATATAAATATTTATTACCGTTAATGTATGTTAAATAGTCAAATATATAAATATAAGAGACATTAACCATAATTCAATCCAATTTTGAGAAGTTTAAGTGAATTTAACCTAATCCAATTAACAAATAATGTTTGATTATAATTTTTAAAAATAGGGTTAGAATTGGGTTGGCCATTTAGTAACTGACCAGTCCACACCTCCTACTAAAGGATACATCATGTTTTCAGACATTAGATCGTTATTAATTTCAATAATGTTATTTTACGTCATTATTGTAATTATATTTTGAAATTATTATTCCTTATATTGCCATATAAAACTTTTATATACCTTATATATATATATATGTTAATCTCATGTCTGATATTATCCTCCGTTCTACTAACATTAACTTGTATTTTAAATATACTTTTCCAATGCACTCTCTCAGACTGTCAAATACCACACTTCTTGGAGAGCTTAATCCAAAACCTGCTCGAAGGATAAAAAGCCAGTCCACGAGGCATGCATGAAGGATAGATGCGCTTACTTACCTCAAAGCGAGTCCACAAATCATAACAAGCAGCACAACATGATCACAGCAATGGTCTAAAGCCGATTCGATGCCAGAAAAAAGACAAAAGCTAACATAACTAGCCAACATCTTGGCTTCGATTTCAACGTTCTGAACGTAGAAAGTAGGATCACATGGCAGCCTCTGCAGCTCCTAACAAGTTATTCCAGCTCTTCATCAATACAGCAAGTGACTTAACAGAGCTGCCGTCTGCGCCCATGGCTTTTCGAGCCTCCTCACCGATGTGAGCTGCGCGGGCCCTCAAACCGACGTCAGTGATGCTCCTGCACCCGCTGGCTGATCTCATCTCCTGTCACCAATGCCTCTCCAGCCCAACCCCATTCCTCCACCCAAATTCCCAGCCCACTCCTTGTCACAACTTCAGCAGTCACCTTCTGGTCTACGAGTTGTGGCCACGCTAAGACTGGCACGCCATGAAACGCTGCCTCCGTTATGGAATTCCATCCACAATGGCTGATGAAACAGCCGACCGCAGGGTGGCCCAGAAGCTCCCACTGGTCTACCCAATCCTTCACTACTAATCCCCTATCCTTTGTCCTTTCCAGGAAATCAAGGCCTACCACTGCACCCAATTCCGCTCCTTGATCCTCCTTGTCAACCACCTTGGTCTTCAGAACCCACAGGAACCTACCCCCACTCTTTTCCAGCCCAATTCCCAGCTGTTTGATCTGCTCCCAGAGAGCGCTGTTCGGTTCCCGAAACAAAAGTACACCACCGACCCAGCTGGCTGATCGTCCCGCCACGACGGCTTCATTCCGTGTCTCTCAAACTCGCGTGCTTGTAGCGGTCCAACAGCGATTACCGGCGAGAGGCCGTGCAGGACTCTGCCGCTGTTGAGCGCGGCAAGCGACTCAGGCTCCAGCTCGTGGAAGGTGTTCACCACGATCCCGTGGGCTTTCAAGAGTGCGCGCCAATTGTCGATGAATTGGGTAGTGAAGAGATGAGCGGGGTTACGAAGCACCGTAGGAATTAAGGAGTTGGGGAATGGCGAAGCGAACCCGGGAACGTCGAAATCCGCCTGGCCCGTAGCACTGGCGGTGGGGTGGACAGCCAAAACTGAGGGCATTGCAGCGGAAGAGATGAAGTAGATGTAGTTGGGGAAGGGAAGAGAGAGGGTGGGGATGGCGGAGGCGAACGTCACGTCGTTGATGAGAGCGGATAAAGGAGGAGAGGCAGACGTGAGAAGTGATTTGAGTAGGTGTGCAGAACGGCGAATGGTTTCAAATTGGAGAAGGAAGGGATCGGAATAGGCGGATGGGTCGAGAGGGAGGAGGTTTAAGGGAAGGGGGCGGATGTGGGTGAATTGAGAGAAGAAGCGGGAGATATGAAGTGATTCTGAAGACGAGACCATTGGGTGGCAGTTGACTACGCTGACAATGCAGCCCTGAGCTGCAAGCATTGCAGCGACGCGGAGGGATGGAATGAGGTGGCCCATGCCGGAGCTTGGGATGATGGCCACATGAGGTTGCTCCCCGTTCTCCATTGGAGCGATTGCTGGTTGGCCTGGCCGAGTAAGTTGGCGCGGGAAACTAAACACGGGGAGCAACAGAAGGGGAAATTATTAGATTGGTTTGGTACTCTGTTTCTATTTCTTTTAATATCATCAAATGGGTAATATTTTAGAAAATCAGTGGTTGCAATGCAGCCCTAACGACGAGAAAATGAGTACGTACGAACGAGCCCGAACGCTGTTTGCGTGAAACCCGGTGACATCGCTCCGATGTGTGGACTTTTGGCACAGCATCATTGCCCTGCCATTTTGCCTAAGTTTTCGATTTGACGGAGTAACTTGAAGGGTTGAACTCGAAGATGGCTTTTATACAGGGGTACAAGTCCAGCCGGTTTGTGGTGGGCTAATTCTTATTTTTATAAATTTTTTTCAATTTTAATTTTAATTCTTACTTTTATAAAAAAAATTTAACCCTAACACTAACCCTATATACATGAGTTGACTTCGGGTTTGAATTCAAGTTCAAATTGAACTTTGGTGGATTCAACACTTATTTTTCTTTTGATTATTTAAAAAAAATTATGAATAAGCTAAAGCAGTTGATAAGGTCTAAAAAGCAATGGCAAATAAATTTTAAAAGTGAAAAAATAAAAATAAAAAGTTCTATTTACATAGCAGTAACCATGAAATTAGCAGATTGAATAGCTATCATGTTATCTTTTTTTTAGATACTTAATGACATTAAGATTACTATAATAATTATATCATCTTTAATTATATTTATTTACTATATAAGCTTTGCACGTCTACCTACTTACCTACTATTAGCGATGTAAATGCATTACAAGTGTAAATAATAAATTGATATCATATTTATCTATTCCAACTTATTTTAATAGTCTTTTTTTATTTTACTATTATCTATATTTTTTATTAGTATTTTTTGTGTATTTTATTTTTATTCATTTCATGATTGATATAATATTCTAGGACATTATTTGCATTTTTATTTTCATCTTCTTAAAAAAATATTTTTCTTTATTTTTACCCCGTTATGATGAATTTATCATTTAACTATCCTAATAATTTTATCTTTCTTGGTGATTATCTTTGTTTTCAATTATTACCACTTACTTTTCATCTAGAAAGCTTATTATTTTCTCTTTATTGATTTTATTTTAAATCATTATCCTTGACCATGGAATCATTCCTTTTTACAAAATTTACTTTTTTCTCATCTTTTTTTAATCTCAAATATATTTTCAATGTAAAAAGGTTTAAAATAAAAAAAAAACAAAGAAGAAAGCTTTGTCTCAAATTTAACTTTAGTTCATTATAGATCAATTATACATCTAATGTATAATTTTGAATAAAGGATTGGAAGTAGTTGATTTGTGGCCCTTTCAAAATGTCAATCAATGTCTTTTCATGCGCGTTGGAGTTGGATGAAAGGATCGATCCTACGTGGCAATACTACTATTCCTAAGGCATATTTTTATTTTTATTCTATTTTTAATGAAGAGATACGGGTTTAGGTTGGAGTGAGTTGCTTGACCCCTCTCCCTCCTGTAACCTTAAGTAAATGCAAGTTTGGGTTGCCTAATGGCTTCCCAACCCTACTTAAAATACAAGTGGGAGTTGAGCTCGAGTTGAACCAACACCTGACTTATATCCCTACTTTTTGATTTGACGGAGTAACTTCAAGGGTTGATTGTGGATCTCAAAAATGACTTTTTGATTTGATAGAGTAACTTCAAGGGTTGACTGTGGATCTCAAAAATGACTTTTTTGATTTTATAGAGTAACTTCAAGGGTTGACCATGGATCGCAGAAATGCTCTTGCAATCAAATTTGTGGACTATCACCAATATAAAAAATTTAGATACAGTTAAATTATAAAATTAAATGTGGAAATTTACATAACAAATATTTAATTAATTAATATGCACATCAAAATTAATTTTTTAGTGTAGTTTAAGATAGAATATTTAATAAGTACATTATATTTGTTAGATAAATTAATTTGATAATATAAAAATAGAATTATAAATTTAAATCCTTAATTAGAAAATATAAATTTACACTCGATCGTTAAATTTATATTTTATAATTAAAATTAATAAAATTGTGTGCATGTAAAAGTAGATATGTTATACATTTTATATTTAATTTACATTTTTTAGTTGAATAAATTCTATATATTCTTTAAACTATTTATACAAATAAATAAATTTAAAAAGAGATGAATGTATTACACTAAAGTGTTGCATGATTAATTATTTTCAAGTTTATTTTTTATGATTAGGGCCTCCCCTCTCACTCCACCAGTTGCTCTCTTTGCCTCAAATTCCTTGAAGCAAGGTTTTTAATTGTGTAAGCTAGTAAGCAGCAATGAGGATGTAATTGGAGTAGCAAACTTCGAAAGATTTTCTAATTGAATTTAGGGGTATAAGTTGGACGGGTTTAGGGTGGGTTTAAGCTTGCTTAACTCTAAGCCTCACTTTTAAAATATTTTTTCAATTCTAATTCTTACTTTTATAATCTTTTTCTAACCTTAACCCTAACTTTACATGTGCGGATTGACTTCGGATTTGAGTTTAGGTTGAACTTGGGTAGATTTAATATGGCTTTCTCTTTTGATTTTTTTTTTTAACTATGAATAGGCTGAAGTTGAATTATTTTTAAAAAAACTATGAATAGGCTGAAGCAGTTGATGAATTCTTAAGAGCAATAGCAAAAAAAAAAAAAAATTTAAAAAGTGAAAATAAAGAGTTCTATTTACACATTAGTAACCACATAATTGGCAGACCAAACGTTTATAATTTTGTATTTCTTTAGATATTTAATGATATTAAGATTGCTATAATAATTATACCCTCTTCTTATTTACTATACAAGATTTGCATGTCCACCTACTTACCCACCAATGGTGATGTAAATACATTACAAGTGTAAATAATAAATTGTTAATAGTCTTTTCCGGTTTTATTATTGTCTATATTTTATTAGTATTTTTTTATCTATTTTATTTTTATTCATTTCATGATTGATATAATATTTTAAGACATTATTCGCATTTTCATTTTAATCTTCTTATGAAAATTATTTTTCTTTGTTTTTACCCTCTTATGGTGAATTTATCATTTAACCATCCTAATAATTTTATCTTTCTCAGTGATTATCTTTGTTTTTAATTATTATCACTTATCTTTTTATCTATTACGCTTATTTATTTTCTCTTTATTGATTTTAGTTTAAATCATTATTCTTGATTATGGAATCATTTCTCTTTCCAAAATTTATTTTTTTTCTCATTTTTTCTTAATCTCAAATATATTTTAAATATAAAAAGATTTAAAACAAAAAATAAAAATAAAAAAACAAAGCCTCGTCTCAAATTTAACTTTAGATATCATTTTAGATTAGTTCTATATTTGATGGATAGTTTTGAATAGATGATTGAAAATAATTGATTTGTGAACTTTCTGAAATGTCAATTAATATCTTTTCACGTAAGGTATATTTTTATTTTATTTTTAATGAAGGGATACGGGTTTAGGTTAGAGCGGGTTGCTCGTCTGCCTTTCCATCCCTAATCCTATGTAGGTACGGGTTTAGGCTAACTAATAACTTTCCTACCTTATCTAAAACATGGGTTCAGCAGGAGGGTTCGGGTTGAACCCGCCCTGTACGACCCTGAGTGAATCTCGATTCACCCTTCAAGTTCCTCCGTGAAATCTAAACGGTAGCTGATGTCAGGAGACTCAGGACTTCGCTAGCACGATGTCAGGGCGACAGGCCCGAGATGTAACCCGGGTCACACGCAAACTGCGCTCGTGCGAGCTTGATAGCAACTGCAAGGAGAGTTATGGTGATCGTTTGGACGGTGGCAGATTACGTACGATAGATAACGCAGGCTCAGCCTGCGAAAGGAAAGGCTAGCTGGCCGCGTGGGCAACCGGTACGTTGGATTTGTAATGTTCATGTCCACTAGAATTGCTATAGGTAGGTCACAGATACTATATTTATATCATCTGAACCATTTTTTTTTATTGCCCAACTAAATCATGTGGAGAAAAAAGATTAACATTTTATGATTTATTTGGAAGAAAATTAATATATTATAGTTAAATACTTATTTTTGTCATAATTAATACATTTAAATAATAATACATTTTATTTTTATTAATTTTACTATATAATGATGTTTTAAGGTTATTTTATTGTTTCCATTAAGATAAAAATTGTAAACCTTAAACAATATGTTTAAATTAAATAATTTAATCATAACCATTGATTTTATAATAGCAAAAGTTTAAATTTTATTAGTTTCTACTAACATCGTCTTGAATTTTAAATATACTTTTTGTATTGCACAGTACCAAATACCACTTCCTAGAAACCTTGGCAGATGGATAAAAATCCCTTTTGTGCATTACGGCCGTTCTGCCCAGGTAAATGATTATTGCAAGTAACTACAGGGTATGAATGCGCCGATCCACAAATCATAACAAACAGCACAGCATGAGCAAAACACGTATCTAAAGCCGATTCGATGCCAGGAAAAAACACAAAAGCTAACATAACTAGCCAATATCTTGGCTTCGATTTCAACATTCTGAATGCAGAAAGTAGGATCACATGGCAGCCTATGCAGCTCCTGCCTTGTTATTCCAGCTCTTCATCAATCCAGCAAGTGCCTTAACAGAGCTGCCGTCTGCGCCAATGGCCTTTCGAGCCTCCTCACCGACGTGAGCTGCGCGGGCCCTCAAACGGACGCCCGTCATCAGCTCCTGCACCCGCCGGCTGATCTCCTCTCCTGTCGCCAACACCTCTCCAGCCCAACCCCATTCCTCCACCCACATTCCCAGCCCACTCCTTGCCACAATTTCAGCATTCACTTTCTGGTCTCCGATTTGTGGCCATGCTAAGACTGGCACGCCATGAAACGCTGCCTCCGTAACGGAATTCCACCCACAATGGCTGATGAAACCCCCGATCGCAGGGCGGCCCAGAACCTTCCACTGGTCTACCCAATCCTTCATAACCAATCCTCTATCCTTTATCCTTTCTAAAAAATAGAGGCCTACCAATTCACCCAATTCCACTGCTTGATCCTCCTTATCAACCAACTTGCTCTTCAGAACCCACAAGAACCTACACCCACTCTTTTCCAAACCAATCCCCAGGTGTTTGATCTGGTCCCCAGAGAGCGCTGTTCGGCTTCCGAAACTAACGTACACTACCGACAGAGCTGGCTGATCATCCAACCACGACAGCTTCATTCCGCCGCTCTAAAACCTGCGAATTTCCCGTGGCCCAACAGCGGTCACCGGCGGGAGCCCGTGCATGACTCTGCCGCTGTTGAGAGCGGCAAGCGTCTCTGGCTCCATCGCATGGAAGGTGTTCACCACGATCCCGTCGGCATTCACAAGCGCCCGCCCATTCTCGATGAATTGGGTATAGAAGAGATGAGCGGGGTTATGAAGCAGAGGAGGGATGGAGGAGTTGGGGAATGGCGGAGCAAACCCGGGAACGTTGAAATCCGCCTCGCCGGTAGCACCGGCGGTGGGATAGACAGCCAAAAACGACAGCATTGCTGCGGAGGACGTGAAGTAGATGTAGTTGGGGAAGGGAAGAGAAAGGGAAGGGAAGGGAAGGTAAGGGATGGCGGAGGCCAATGTCACATCGATGATGAGAGCAGATAAAGAAGGAGAAACGGAGGTGAGAAGTGGGGTGAGGAGGTGAGCAGAACGGCGAATGGCTTCAAAGTGGAGGAAGAAGGGATCGGAAGAAGCGGCGGTGGAGGGGTCGAGAGGGAGGAGGTGTAAGGGAAGGGGGCGGATGTGGTGAACTGAAGAATTGGGAGATGTGAAGTGATTCGGAAGAGGAGACCATTGGGTGGATGCTCACTAGGCTGACAATGCAGGCCTGATCTGCTAGTGTTGCAGCGAGGCGGAGGGATGGAGTTAGGTGGCCCATGCCGGAGCTTGGGATGATAACCACGTGAGGTTGCTCTCCATTCTCCATTGGAGCGACAGCTGGTTGGGCTAGTTGAGGAAGTTGGCGTTAGGGGGAAGCAGTACAAACACCATGTTTGGCAGGTACGAAATGGTAGGTGTGCAGAGCTTTGATGGCTTTCTAATATCGAGATGCCATCTCATCTAAAGCGCGACTTTAACCTGCATTTATAAGATCCAGGTAGTTTAGAATGAAACTACCCCAACCCATGGAACAAAATCGAAGAAATTGCCTCTATGAAAGTATACACTTTTAAAGATGCCCTTATATTTTTATAAGTCATTCAGGCATCTTCCTATGTCAACTTTGATCAGTAATTAGTTGATAACAAACTTTTAACGAAAGTTAATGACAGGAATATACTTCAATAACTTGTAAATTTACATGAGCACACTTAGAAAATCAATACTTTAGCCCGGACAAATTTGATTTTGTCAACAGTTAGGGGCACATATGCAAATTTCTCCCGTTCACATTATAAGCCTATAGAAAATATATAAGGAAAAAAAATTCAATTAAGATTAAAAAAAAGTAGTGTTGTTTATAACAACTTTTATGATATAATGTGTTTGGAAAAAAGTTCTTTTATGGCTCTAAGGTTCAAAAACCAAATAGCTAGCCAGAGTTTCAAGTTGGAATAAAAGAACACTCATCCAAATAAAAGAACACTCATCTTGGGTTGGCTAAGTGCCTGGACTCTTTTTTTGTACTATTTATTCATTCGTCAAAAAAACTTAAGTTGAGACAGAGTCAATGAGTTATAATTCATCAACTTAAACTTTAGTAAAACCACTTCAATGATCTAACCTTATTCAACCTGACTTACTTTTCTTAAGTTTTTTATGGACAATTTGAGAAAGCTGATCAAAACCTAGTTAATTTGACCTACTATTCTTAAATTTCTTATAGGTAATATGAGAAAGGTGATCAAAATACAATCAACCTAACTCACTTTTTCTAAGTTTCTCATAGACAATGTGAGAGAGTTGAGCACATATTTTCTTTTGGTCTCTTTCAGGTCTACACACAATAGAGATCACCCAGTTGTAAGTTTTTTCGAGATATACTAATTGGTTTGTACTGTTATCCGCTCTCACTCTGCTACCCAACATTTATATTGTTGACACGAGAACTGTTACACTGTAGGTGCTGCCCACATTATCTCATGCCACTCGGCATCATCAAATTCCCATCGACTTTCGTTCGTGCTCAACCAGTCGATCCTGTCGGTCAAGCTCCCTTATGCCTTTGCACTAAGAGCCAATCTCCCTTCGACTCAAGCAAACCTTGGCACACCCCAAAGTGATATTATGTCATGTAATTTCTTATTTTGTTGATGATGTATCTCATTTCTTAATATTTAAAACTATTGGATTAGGTGTTAAAGGGGGTGACACTAAAGAAAAAATGGAGAAGTTATATATTTCATTATAATCCAATTTTTATAAGTTTAAAGATTTTATTATTCATTTATTTAGTTAACAATATATACTCAATGACTTAGATGATACACAACATTATAGAATTTATTTATGGTCTTAAATAAATTTAATAATAAAAATATGATAAGTGTTGTCTTAGAATCTGTTTGAATATGGTATATTTGAAAGTAAAGATTATTAAAAACACATGCTAGTGCAAGTAAAATAAGAAATAACATTATTAAAATAATTTTTTAATAAAAATAAAAATAATTAAAAATATAAATAATCATAAAAGAAACAAAGTTGATAAAAGTAGCTAAAGCATCACATGAAAGAAAAAGTGATGTATTCCATCCAAATACACCCTATAATTTAAAATTTTCAAAGGGAAGTGAAGACAGGTCTGTCACAACCAAAGGGGGTCCACTAAAATTTCGGAGCATTACAATTGGGTTATTTCCAAAATGGGTACCAATCTTTCATCACAATTCCAAAACAAGTACCAAGTTTTTGAAAATCCCAAAACAAATGCCATTTTAAGATTTTGAATCCCAATATGGGTACTGCTGTCAAATAAATGTTACCACGGACTTTGTAAATTTAAAAACCCCAAAATACCTTTAGAATATCACAACTTATTTTTCTTCAGACTCTTGATATAAATACATGAGCTAAGACATTAGAGCTTATGAAACTAACCATTCAAAATTAAAGCTCGCAGGTTTGTGAGGGACCTGACCTCATCCATTGAATTAAGCTCATTTTGGACAACATTTAATACTTGAGGATCAAAGAATTTATAAATGAGAAACATAAATCAAAAATTGAGGAGACAATGCTTTGCCAACTAGATTACAAAGAAAAATCTCTATTCCTTCCTTTTTATCAGTGAATACACAAAGAAAACTCTCAAAAATTAAGGATTTACTCTATAGGAAAAGGATGCCTACATTTTACTGGAATTGGCACATGGTTAGAAATCGAAACAAGAAAGGAAACATTGATGAGAAAATGGTTTTCACAGAATGACCAAAAATGACACTGATGATAATAAGTCACTATCTGTTTAAATCAAGTTTCAAGCACAAATCCTCCTGTCATAGTCCATTACTATTACTAGTTCTAAAAGTACAAGGGTGGGTACCAGATACAAATTGTCTTTTCAGTAAGTTGCAGACAGAGCCCAACTGTTCACAAACTTCAAAGACAGATTACAGTAAGTTCAGTAAAATGCAATTGACAGCAACTATTATAATGCAAAGAGTCATTTCTATGACCACAGAATGAAAATTTGGACTGGAATCGGCTCTGAGATCAATGAGCACCAGTTCTTGTAACAAAATGTGAAAGATGCAGCTACCAAGGCACCAAATCAAACTAAAAGACATGAAATAAATTAGGAAATAGTAAAAGAGAGCAAACATGGCATAATGTTATTAAAAAATTATTCAATACAAAAATAAAAATTGCAGAAATACACTCCAAGCCACACCACATGCGGTAAGCTTAGAAAGATCCTCGCTTCCCTTTAAGCTTTGAAGTTTATTTTGTACAATAGACAGCCACTTAAAATTGATGCATGGTCTCAACCCCTGTTCAAAGCATAAGCAACTAAAGTTAATTGCTAGAAAATAAGTGAAGCAAATCTGAAAAGAATCGTGAATATCTACTGGTTAAAATCTTCCTGCCTATGTAGCATGAAATAATGGATAAAAACAAAAGTAACTTGACTTTTCCTTGGAGAATTCATGGAACGAACTTGAATTTACTCAAAAGAGTCGGATTTTCAAACCGTCTCCAATTTTGGGCATACAAAATATGGTAAATGGCTCGAGTAGCAGTGATAGTCACGGTGCTCACTGCAGGAAGAATGGCTACTTGAATGAAGGAATCCGAACAATCCGCTAGGTATGCTCCACATATCATAACCCAACTACCAAAGAAAATAGCATACCCAAGCAAACGATTATAAACATGCCATTGTCAATCTACGAGAGAAATGCCTTTACCTTAAGGGTGATAGATAGGTCGAGCCTCTCCAAGCTGGTGAAATCTTTGGAGAGAGAGAGAGAGAGAGAGAGAGAGAGAGAGAGAGAGAGAGAGAGAGAGAGAGAGAGGAGGAGGAGGAGGAGGAGGAGGAGGAGGAGG
>JAYJMB010009886.1:8481-33158 GCA_036873735.1 Pouteria campechiana
TGTGATAATATCCAGCTTTTTCTTAAATAAGACCATTAATTTATTTTTAATCATTATGCCTTATAACTTAAATAGTTTCTTTTATTTTCTCAAATCTTGCTTTCACAGATTTTACGGTTTCTTCCTCTCATCCGCTTGCCTTTTTTTTTTTACCTCTTTCTTTTTTTTTTTTCCTTCCCCCTCAAACCCCAAACTTGCTCGAAATTGGGAACTAGACAGATAGCCTCGACTGGATGGTTAGGATGGCTTGATAAGTTTAATCGGGGACGCATCTCAAGTGCATGCATCGCCGCATGTAAAAGGGGTTTTGGATTGCTGAACCCACCAAATTCAAGAGGGCGGACGCTTGGGTTCCAAGTTTTACCATAATTACCGATGTTCGACTTTACAAGGGCGTAGGACCAGTGAACGTAATCCATCGGCGATCGTTTGAGTGCTTTTGCTTGCCGAATCAATGTCCAGCAAGAAAAACAACACTTCCAACGCGCAAAGTAATGGATTGGCTGCGTAAACCATCCTCTCATCTTGAAAGTGAATCGTACCCAAACCACACAGTTCAAGCGATTACGAAAGCCGCGAAAATACGCCGCGACGGGACTATTGAATTGAAGGCAACATTTTGTCGTTCCCAGCGACTGGTTGGTGCCAATTCATGGCAATCAATTCCTACCATCATTTGTGGACTGCAACTCTGCACCGTCGTGGCTTGTTTTGTTGCACGATTCTTGCCTCAAACCCATACTACGAAAATATTTGTTTAACACCGAAAATTATCCGTCTTGATCCGATTTGTATGGGTGAGCTAATTGAGAATTACGTGATGCTGATCATGTGTTTCGTTAACCATTACAGCCTTACAAGACATTTTATAATTTTTGGAAACTATTGAGTAGTTTGTGGTTATATTCCTTTTTAAGTCTTCTTGGCAAGCACTTTCTACGGCAATCATGGGCTTGGACGAAATGCAGGCTTGCGGTGAGGAAAGAGCCACAAGACCAGATCATGTGCGGTTGGCCTGCCGTTGTCACTTGTAAATATTATAAACATCCGAAACGAGCTTGCTAACTTGTCTCTGCAAACCCAGTGGCGGAGCCAGGACCTTCGATGAGAGGGGCAAAATTAAATTTTTAAAAGTTATGTTTTAGAATAATCAATGTTTAAAGATATTTTTATTATATTTATTAATTTTAAAAATATATATTAAATGTAATTTTAGAAGTTAAATTGACATTAAACATTCATTCGGGTAAGGGGATTTTTATACTATAAATCATAATTATAATTTAATAAAATATATATTAAGTTGATATTATCAAAATACAATTAAATATGTGAGATGTCATATCCTATATGCCTATACTCTATTTATCGAAAAGTAAGTCTCTTTATTGCCTATCAAAGAAAAAATTTAAAAAATATATTTTATTTAGTAGGTGAAAAAATGATTTTCTGAACAAATAATAAAAATAAAAATTTAACATACGATTCTCTAAATTGGATGATAAAAGAATCAAATAATAGATATTCCATGTTCTAAAACTTTGTAAAAATTTAATAATAGAAAAAAATAAGAAAAAAACTTTACATGAAGTTTCTTAAATTAAATAATAGGATGTAAGATTGATTTAAGATTTCTTAAATTGAATGATAAACATAGAGGAATTGAATAATAAAATAATAGTCTAATAATTTTAAATCAAATATAAAAATAAAGTAAATAATTTTTGCTTTTTACAAATCAGGATTATGATACTAATAGGAATAAATTTATTTTAATTGTTATGAGTAATTCAGGTGTAACCAATTCCACTTAAAATGGGGTCGGCTCCGACGGCTCCGACTCATTTCAGGGACCCAGGCTACACCAACATAAAAGCAAAAGCAAAGAAAGGAACAAGGATGGAAAGAGATTGAGATTCGAGGGCCAGAGAGTCGTGTGGAACCGTCTAGAACGGAGAGAGAGAGAGAGAGAGAGAGAGAGAGAGAGAGAGAGAGAGAGAGAGAGAGTCTTGTGGGATTGTGTCTATAATGGAAGAGAGCTATCTGCATTCAATGGGCCAGAGAGAGAGAGAGAGAGAGAGAGAGAGAGTCTTGTGGGATTGTGTCTATAATGGAAGAGAGCTGTCTGCATTCAATGGGCCAGGAAGGCCGCTCCATCCTGCATATTGATGTAATGCAACGCAGAAATTTGCTCAACCACTTGTTCGAGTGTGGTCAATTCTTCAATCCATGCTTCTTAAACGGCTGAAATGGCCTGCTCATTCGTTCATTGGGTTATTGGGTTCGACTGGCCCAGTTACTTATCCCTTAACAAGAAATGGGAGATGGAAGTGACGTGTGGCCCATTGCCACCCGCAGACTGGAACCTGCCGTGCTCCACGTGGGGAAGTTTTACCCCCGTACAACAAATCGCTGTAAGCCTTTGGAACATTGCGCCGTGCTCTATAAATAGGCTAGCTGCTGGCGTCCGCTGCACGGGCAAGCTCTTCCGCGACCATCCGCTATCTTCGAAGCTCGTGGGAATCAAGCTTGTTTAGAATTGGAGTTGCCTTGTCTGCGATATTCGGAGCGTTTATCAGGCAAGTGTTGTTACGTGTCTAACGATTCATCCATCATTTCTTGAGCTACTATAGATATCGGAACCCCAAAATTCTATGAGATTAGTCGGTAAACTGCCCATTCATTCAAAAGAAAGTTTGTGGTTCTTGCCTTCTTCTGCTCACTTGGGTGCTGGATTCTTCTAATCTTGGACATTTTCGGATCACTGTTCTTAAAGGTCTAGATCACTGTTCACCCACAAGTATGATGCGATTGCACTGGAATCAATCCAGGCCGTCCAAATCCATGATCGAACTGTTACGGAGCAAGAGCTTGCAGGCAAAGATTAAAGATCAGCGGGAGAGTCAATCTCGGCATTACATTCATCTTCGAAGTGCCACTCATTTCTAAACATGCTCTTTGTTTCCGTGTCATTCCTTTCGAGGATGGCCTGATGAGTGAATTTTCAGTCACAATCGATAGAAACAGATGCCAACGCGTCACTTCCTTTTTCTAAACCACAGTATCCTTTGACTTTTGAATAGTCGGTCCTCAGATAACCTCTTGGACGCGTGCATCCTTGAACCTTCCCGGCAGTCAAACGTTCAACATTGGTATGCGACTTCTTATGCCGGAGTAAAGACGGCGTCTGGGCCTCACATCTCAGCCGCCCGCATGTTCTTCGTTCCATCTATCGCTTTCAGTCGGCTGAGATTTTGAATCTCTACCGCTTACACCGTGGGCCCCACAGACTGGCTCGTGTGGAGGCTTACCTATCCGCTCTCAACAGCCCCACAAAAGAACCACACCCAAGAAATGAATGGTTTTTTTATTTTTTTAGATTTTTTAAGAAGTAAACGGCCGTTCTCTGATTCCGTCGGGATTGATGCAGGATCGGAGCCGTCTATTTCTTCTGGCTGGCTAGAACACCAGCGTGGCATTGTCGTGGTGGGCGCTTTCCCTCTTTTATAAGGGCGAAGCGAAGATAATACCAGAAAGCGAGGGAGGAGATCGCAGGCGTATAGCGGCCAGTCCAGACAGCAGAAGACGGATGGCTTCTTTCACTATTTCTCGACCTGCAACAGATCTCTCTACGTCACAGTAAGCTCTCCCTCGGTGTCTCTTCTCCTTACTTTCTGATGGCTCTGCTCTCTCGCTCCTGCATTTCTTCTCTTCTCCTTCTATTTCTTCGGGATGAAAAGCGTTGTTTTCCGTCTTCTGTTTATTTGGTGCTTGACTTGTTATTATTTCTCTCGTTGCCTCTGGAAAATGCGTTTGTCGATCACAGGGCGAGAATTTTCTCTTGATTTCCTGATTAGATTGGTTGCATGTTCGTCAATTTTCGTTTTCGAGAAACGACAGGAGACTAAATATACAAATTTTCCTTTGACATGATTTTTGGGTATTCTCAGAGTTTCAAAGTCCGTTGTTATATTTGGTTTTTGCTGCTCCGAGATCATATCCATCTCCTTTAGCAGGAGAAGATGCGAACGTCTCCTGTGTGATTCGTTGTCTCGGATGCCTTCTCTGTAAGGTTGAAGCCCTTTATAAAATTTCATTTCTTTCTATGCCCATCTTTGTCTTTACCTGCTCTATTTTGAAATTTAACGAGATAAAAGATGGTATTGTTATATCATCCCTGACGAAGGAAAACAGAACTCTCACACACTCAAGTACTGCGATGGAACGTGTTGTTCGTCTTGTGAAAATCATCTGAAAGGCGTGTTCATTATTGACTTGCATAAGGATAATGGCTACATCTGCATGGAAGCACTGGTAAATTAATCATCCTGCTTGGAGAATACAAGACAAGGGAAGCACTGCTTCTAAAAGTTGAACATCTTTTTGTTACTCAACAAAAAAGATCAAATTTTGGGATAAATCCAACCTTTTCCCTTTTAATCATTAAGGACCCATAATCAAAATCTTGCCATCACTTCGAGATCAATGCACCCGAATAGAAAACATTCATCCTTTGGGCATTTTTTTTCTTGTTTGTGGATCTGATGCCAAAGCAACAAGGCCATCATACCTAACAATCTAACCATGCTGCTAGATCTCGAGTTTAGGTTCTGTACATGCAACTTCTGGGTTTGAACAAACTTTGGGAATCTCATGGGCAATAAAAATATGGGGTTTACATTTAATTATCAAGAGAAATACATCTAACTACATGATTTTTGGGCCAGTCCGAGGCAGGCCAATTGCAGATAACTTACATGTCTATCCTAAGCTTTGAAACAGAGAAAAGCTAGTTGAAACACGAGAGTTCTTACAGGACCATTATGAGATTTGTTGAAAATTTAATGCTCTGGTGCATTATGTCAATTATAAAATGGGCATTTTTGGAAGCGTGATCATATTGATTTGCAAATGTCTTCTTATGATTAATCAGTTGAAGGCAACTCCATCATAGTAGATACAAGGAAAATGTTATTACTCTCAGCTCTGTCTTGTAAATTGAGTACCTGTTATTTAGTATTTCAGTGTACTGGTATACCCTAACATGCTTTACGGATGTAGGTCTATTAGCTATGCTCATTATTTCTTTTGTGGTGACTGTGTTTTATCAGAAGGTGCAAATACTTCAAGGAATGCCAACGTCTGCGCTCCGCTAATCCATTTGCAGCAAATAGGAATGCTTTGGATTTTGCATCCACCAATATCAGAAAAACATCATGGTTGAGTCTTAGGAGCAATTATGTGGCAAGAGCTGCACATAGCAGTTTTATGAATGAAGAGGCAGACTTATCTACAAGAAGTGGGGTGCAAGCTGAACCAGCAGCATTTGGAGCAGTTGTGGCTGACATCACTCCATCAACTGATGATTTTTTCACTGGCAATGATGAGTATGACTTGGATTGCCCAACGGAAGGATTTGCCTCCATCCCTGAGGCCATTGAAGACATCCGCCAAGGCAAGGTCTGGAATTTTCTTGCTGATTGGTTATGTTTTTAATCTCTGGTTGTGGGGCTATTTTCATTGTGTACCCAAGGTTTATATGGTCCACACTTAGGCACTTGCACTTGGGGTTGAACTTGCTGTAGCTCATGTGGTTTAAGTTAGATCTAAATTCATGTATTGATTCAGCCCTTAGTGAGTTTCACTTTTCTGAATGTTACTTCCCTTTGTTGTCTTTGCAGTTTGTGATTGTTGTTGATGATGAAGATAGAGAAAATGAAGGAGACCTTATAATGGCTGCACAATTGGTAACCCCAGAAGACATGGCTTTTATTGTTAAGCATGGAACTGGAATTGTGTGTGTTAGTATGAAAGAAGAAGACCTAGAAAGGTTGCAACTTCCTCTGATGGTATCAACGAAAGAGAATGAGGAGAAGCTTTCCACAGCATTCACAGTGTCAGTGGTACGTATTTTTCTCTATTTTTCCAGCAGGTGCATCATAAAACTTTTCCTTCAAGTGACATAATAGGGAGTGAATTCAAAGGGAGAGGAAATATAACACCATTCTAGTAACTAGAAACAAATGGAGAATCATCGAGAAACATTAAGGGATAGTTTAGGAAACACATTCATTCTTGTCGTTTCCCAATGATTTTGAGGGGTGTCCCTGTGCAATCTGCTTTTGGATTCAGAGGGAAACTATGGCCTGTTGTTTTTGTTATTGGAAGTTTGCTTTCCAAGGTTTGAGCTGACATCACTGATGATACGTGCTGCTTGCCCATGAAGCATTTGTTTTTAGTCCTTGGGTTCCAATAGTCATGCTAATCAACTGATCTTGTAGGATGCAAAAGTGGGTACAACAACTGGAGTGTCGGCTAAGGATAGGGCAAACACAGTTCTGGCCCTGGCATCTCGTGATTCAAGACCTGAGGATTTCAACCGCCCAGGTCATATATTTCCCTTGAAGTATAGAGAGGGGGGTATTCTAAAAAGAGCTGGACATACAGAAGCTTCAGTAGATCTTGCTATGCTGGCTGGTTTAGACCCTGTTGCAGTACTATGTGAGATTGTTGACGATGATGGTTCCATGGCTAGACTACCAAAACTGCGTGAATTTGCACAGAAAGAGAATTTGAAAATTATATCAATTGCTGACTTAGTCAGGTGAGTAATCAGTCCATTGTTAACAATTAGGGTGTCAGAAGTATCTTGAATTCATTAGGGAGGTAGTAATCTTCATTTTTGCTTTTCCTTTGGAGTGAAGTCTTGTTTCTTCTCAGATAGTGTTTAACCATGCTGTTCTAGATGAAAGGCAGAAAACTTGGCCCAATCTATGAAAGCATAGTGTAGTCGTATGATTCACCTTCAATTTCACAGATCGCACAATTTCAAGTGACAATTTAGTTTTCAATATTCTAGAGTAGTATTGTTATACACTTTTGCACACTGTATAATCTTTTCATTTCAGTGAATGGGGTGTTATAGCATTGATTATAAGAGCTTGTATTTTTCATTTTTAAAAAATTATAACAAGTTTGTATTATATGGTATATTTCGCAGGTATCGGAGGAAAAGAGATAAACTGGTGGAGCGATCTGCCGTTGCCCGTATACCGACGAAATGGGGGCCATTCCAAGCCTACTGTTATTTGTCACAATTAGAGGGAATTGAACACATAGCCATGGTCAAAGTAAGGGCTTCCAAAAATACTATTACCAATATTTTTACTGTGTTGATGAAGACTCATAATGGCTGTACAACACCTAGATAAAGTTAGCTATGCCTGATTCTATACATGGACAGTAAATCCTGGGGAGTGCTACACATTCTATATTTGGAGGATTGCTAGTCATACTTGGCATGGCCTTTATGCTATGACATACATTTTTATGCTTTTCATTTAACAACTCAATGCACCTTTTGTAGGGTGCATCATCAAAGTATTATGCTCAAGTATGGCTGTCAAACTCTATCTCGTTTGTGCTCAGGGTGCTCTTTATGTTTTCTTCATTGAAGCCAATGAAGGAAACTCAATAAGCTGTGGGGGTTTGCTGAAATGGACCAATCCTCTGAGAAAAGCAACCACGTATCTAGAATTACTAGATATAGTTTCCCTTTGCACAGATGAAAAAACCCATAGTGATATTCTGCCCCAAAGGTGAAGATATCCAGGTTGCATAGATATCATGAAATTTCAGGAGAATCTGCTCTAAATTGCAAGATAAATGATCTTACATGGTTTCTTGTTGTCACCAAAGGCACCCTAGATAATATTTAGCGTTAGCTTTTAACGCATGATTGAAAGAGATCTCAACATTTGTTATTGACACCTGCACCTTATCTCAATATTCATTTATGATGTTACAGGGTGATATTGGAGATGGGCAAGACATTCTTGTGAGGGTGCATTCTGAGTGCCTCACTGGAGACATATTTGGTTCGGCCAGGTGTGACTGTGGGAATCAGCTAGCACTTGCAATGGAAAAGATTGAGAAGGAAGGTAGGGGTGTACTGGTGTACCTCCGTGGACATGAAGGAAGGGGAATTGGTCTTGGTCACAAGCTCCGTGCTTACAATCTTCAGGATGATGGGCGGGACACCGTGGAAGCCAATGAGGAGTTGGGGCTGCCTGTCGATTCACGAGAATATGGTATTGGTGCACAGGTAAACGGATCATGAATTTCCTTTTGTTTTCCAATAGAAAGAATAATCCATTCGCTTCTTGCATTGAGGTCCTATGATTACATCTTCTGGTTGGGAAATACATCCCAATCAAATCAAATCCACTCCATGTAGCGCATCTAGCCGTGCAGGCTTCAATCATGGGACTAGGGGCCTAGTTTGTGTCCAAACTGAATAGTTTAGCACAAGACTCCAACCTTCCTCCTATGAGAAATGTTGTCATTACTTAAGCATGCCAAGGTTTATTGTTAATTTTCATTTTCTGTTGCTTTGTATTTTTTATTTTTGCTTTGCGCTACAAAATGCCTTGCTTGGTGGTCAAGGGCATTCGAAGGCTTAATCTTCTGGTCCATGCTAACTTATTGCTGTCTTTTCATCATTGCTACCCCAACCCTAACAAAAGTTGGATTGGATTCGAACCCAACAGAAGTTTCACACCCTAAAATCATCAAAGTTTACTTTCCTTCGTCCTTTTAGCTGTAGAAGGTAACTGAGTCACATGTTTTAATCTCTTGCAGATTTTGCGGGACCTGGGTGTTCGGACTATGAAGCTGATGACTAACAATCCAGCGAAGTACGTTGGACTTAAAGGTTATGGTTTGTCGGTAGGAGGCAGGGTCCCCCTACTCACCCCAATTACCTTGGAGAACCAGAGATATTTGGAGACCAAGCGTTTGAAGATGGGCCATGTCTATGGGTCTGAATTCAACAGCCACTTGAACGGTTTGATCAACGGCAATGGGACCAGCACTCAACAACAGGTCTCCTGAGGTATGTGCCTTGGCAGGATCTCCCATGCCGATGCAATTAAGGCCACTGCGATTGGAAAAGAAGAAGAATATTTACTTTATTCTTTGTAACATTAGGGTAGAAATTGGATGTCATCGCGGGCAAAATGTATTTTTTTAATGAATAAGACGATTGAAATAAATGTCATTGTTATTGATAAAAAATTCGAATCTTAAGACGGATTTTTCAGCTGAACATTTGCGTCAATATTTATAAATTGAAATTGTCGGCCTTCCAAACAACGAAGGGGTGGACAGGCCGTCCAATCATCGTATTTTTGAGATGTGTTTCATGATGGGCCAGGACGGGTTGTCTGGATATAGATGAGCATTTTTATTCCCGTAGATGCTCAACGCATTATTAAAATGAAATGCCAGAAAAATGACATTGATGCTTTTCCACAAATGAATCGGAGATGATGTCCACAGCTACGTTACATGAAGGTCTCACGCCAACTGTACCGTTCGAACTACTCGCGAGAGGTCCATCGACAGAGACGAAAAAGGCCCATTGATCGTTAGTCTGTTATAGGATATTTCTTCCGACGCTTTCGGGGGCTGTTTTCATCCAACGCCTTGGCAGACAACAGGAGAAAATCGTGAAAAAGATGTTGATAAGAAAGGATAGAGTTCACGGTAGAAAGAATGCGGAGAAACTGGTGTCGCGAATTTTATCGATAGAGAGGTATGTCTCCCTTGGGGGCACAACTTGGGTTGGGTTAGCCCCAATCTAATCCGATATTTTAAAGTGTTTGAGTTAATGGCAATCCGAGCCAAAATTCTAATTTAGGTTTGGCTTGGGTCGACGTCAACCCAACCCAAAACCTGTCAGAATTATATATTATTAGTTACAAAACTAAAAATTATATATATATTTTTTATAATTCATATTACATTGTTCTTTTTTTTTAATTTTTTTGTAAAGTACAAATGACCTACTAGTCTTATATCATTCTCATGATCTCCATCTCTATTCTTAGTACAAGCATATTTTCTTTTAATTGATCTTATCTCTCTAGTTTCACCATCATCTTCATGTCCTTTTAATTTTTTTTGGATCTAATTAAGTGTTATTTGAACTTATATTTTGTTTAGTTATTTAATAAACTTATTATCTTATTCGAATTTAGAACTTTAGCCTGATATTGAATATATAAATTTTAAGTACATGATAAATTAATTTTATTTGAATATTATTGAATGTTGAAAATGAGTAGTTATTTTTTTACTTATTCATGTTACCTGATTTCAACTCGAACCTGGCCTATTGAATTTAGATTAGGATTAAGGTTTTAAAATTAAGATTATGTTAGAGTTAGGTTTGAAGTTTTAGACTTTAGGTCAGTGTTAGAGTCGACCTGGTGGCTAATTACTTGAGTTGCACCCTTATCCCTTATCCTTTCATGTTTGGAACATTTACATTCAATTAGTCAACTCCAATGAGAACGGACCTCTCATGACAAGCTTTTAAGGCGTACAATTTAAATTCTACTTCATCCATAATACTTATGCCTACTCACCAAAACTCAGTGCAAAATAAATATTGAAAAATGGCCCACAATGTAAGAAAACGCTGAAAGAAAAATCACCGTATTGAGTTGAATATGTTTCTTAATGGGTACCACTTTGTTTAAGTTTTCAAGGGAATATTGAATTATAGTCGTAATATTATGTGCTTTGATTTACCATTCGTTAAATTTAACAGTGGAGCCTAGATAGGTAAAAAGGAGGGTTCTCGATGTAGAAGAGTTCTCTCTGGGTCCATTTCAATTATGGGCCCTTTCCCTGCCTCTTAAATGCACTGCATCCTGGTCGGTGGAAACTTACCGTCTTAGCCCGCGGCAGCTGGGGACGAAGATCTCGACGAATATCCTTCCGGCCACCAACCGTCCCAAATTCTCCGCATTTTAAAGCCTCCATTTCTCGTCGATCTCAGATTTCAAACACCTACCAATCGTTTCGACATCACTCCCAATCAGCTGGTGATCTCTCTCTCTCTCTCTCTCTCTCTCTCTCTCTCTCTCTCTCTTCGATTGTTCAAATTCGCTACCTGTTAGGAGGTAAGGTTTCACAATTCATCTTCAAGTTCAATTGATATCGTTATTATTAGAAAATGATGAAGCGGCTAGCAGCAGAATGCAATCCATAGCATCTATTCAGTTGAATTGCTGGGAAAATTCCGCTCGATCTAGATGCCCAAACACTCCGCTTCAAACTATCTCTTCATTTCGTTAAATTGAGCTGAATTCGTCCTGAATATCTGTTGTTTCCGATCTTTGGAAGCCATCAAGACGTAAACAGATGGCAGGATCGGATTGCAGATGGCTCTTTTTACCTTGGAATTCAGCAACGTTAGGAAGGGTTACAGTGGGAGAATCATCTGTTCATTAATAACTAAATCCGCAGTCCATGAATGTCTTCAGTCGATTCGGGCTCAGCTTGTTTTCTGTCCGTTTTGATTTTACATTTCACGTATGATTCGGGTCAATCTGGCCTCAGTGTTGGTCGATGATTGATGGCGTGTCACTTCAATGAGACAACCCAAACCACCTGACTGCTTTGCTTTCTACCACGGCTTGTTCGCATTTGTCTGCATTGTTCAATTAGGATTGTTGGATTGTGTCTCCTTGCAGCATATCAAAAGCATGGCGATGCCCATTGGATTCATGATTTGCATAACTGAAAATGCTTGATCTATCTACATCATATTCATTCTAATTCTTATTTTCTCTTCCCTGAAGAACCATTCAGGAAGATACATAATGCAGTGCATTCCAAACACTGTTGAGGAACAACTTATCTTAAAGTCAATAAAGGAGGAGTGCCCTTGGGAGAATCTTCCAAAACGACTTCAAGCAACCCTAACTTCCAAAGAAGAATGGCACCGGAGGTAATTTGTGGCATCTAGACAAATGCCGTAGGAGAATATGACCTGTACTTGCTTCTCATCTTTGTTGATCATTCATTGTCTTGGACTTTTTTGTTTTTTTCCCCACTTCCGCACTTAAGTGGCATGCTGACATAAAGCTAAATTATCATACCAATGCCACATTTAATTCCTGCATCATTACATATCCAGTTTTGTTCTGTGATCAGATTTTTGATAAGGTTGTGAAGCAGTTTGATCTAGTACTTGGCATACAGGGTGAAAAATGTCTGTGGCTAGAAATTTGGCAACTCTGTGTAAGGACCACTGAAATGAGCAGGGTACTTTTTACAAAATAAAGATGGAAATATTCCTTCTCCAGAAAAACAGATGGATGGCATGGCTAAACATGTTTGAAAACTACCAGAAGTAGATAATTCCTTTTGTTTTCTCTTTTCTCCTACGTGTAATTTGGTTGTTATCAAATAGCAACAACACATTTTGCTGCTGCTGCTATCTATTATTAATGGCTGTATTACTGTAGAATGTTGCATTGAGAATGAACTAGTTTAGAGTGCATTGGCTCACATTGAGGCTCTAAAAGGGCAAGGGGAATGCCCAGATGGTGTAGATCGAGGTAGTCGGAAAAGATAGAAGGGTTATGTTTTAACTAACAAAGTGGTGCATTATAGAGCATAGTAGTGAAACAGGATCTCTTTAGTTGAATGCAACTTTGTTGGAGGAAGGCTTAGGTATGATGATGAGGAGGCGGCTATCATACATTCTAATGTCTAGACTCTAGACTGACAAAAATGGTCCATTCATTGCAATTTTGACACATTGGTGGGTAGCCATCAATGTATCTTTATCCCTAAAAGATGTTTTCTGGTGTGCCAGTTGGAGAATGCTCTTGGCCTTGACATGTTAGAATTTTTTTTTTCTTTGTGCTATGTTGCTATTCTGTTATTTGCCCTTTTTGTACACTCCTACTTCCCTTGAAAATGATTTTCACAGACCACATTTCTGATGATCTCATCCATTTTCCCTGGTACCTTCAATTTCATAAGATGTGAAGATGTTTCTTGAGAAGGTTTTTATGCATGCTGCCTGAACAGATCAGTGCCGAGGTGCTTAAATAATTTTACTCTAAAATCTTTGGTTGTTTTCTAGCATTCAACTCAGCATCTAGACCCATTGCTCCTGTTGACTTCCTCATGTATGATTCCTCTCGTGTACTACTCTTAACTGGCATGCTTTTGAAGTGTTTCCCAATAACAAAAATATATTCTTAAACTGAATGGGTTGGTGATATGTGATGTGTTGTTGACCATCAGACGTCCTTATCAAGAGCTTTTCCTGTTGTGTTTTGGTAGCAGTTGTCACCTTAGATTATTGCCATGCTAGTTGTAATTTTTGGTGTAGTACTGATATGCTCTCTTTTTGTAAAGCTTATTCCTAGTGTTTTTTTGCCTGAATACCTTTTGTAATTACTACAATTTCTTTCTCTTATGAGGCCAATCTTCATTTCTTCACTATTTGTCTAATTCGCTTGTACTTTCAAGATTGATGACTTGGCCTGTATTAGTATTCTTTTTGTTGATCAATCTTCTTTTGCATGGGCTCATTTCCATTATAAATTGTAGTTATATCTGTTGATTCGCTTTTAACTTGTTTTATCTGATGGCAGGGTTATAGATCACTGTATTAAAAAACGCCTCCAGTGGAACAGTTGTTATGCCCGCAAAGTATGCAAAGAGGGGGAATATTATGAGGAGATGATGCGTTACTTGCGTAAGAATCTAGCGGTGCGGAACTGTGGATTGTGACCAAGCTGCTTTTGTTAGGTTCATTAGCCTGAGCAATGTCTTTTAGGAACATAAAATCGGTTCTACTACGCCGAGGCGCTGTTTGAAATTTTCCCTAGGAAATAAATGAAAAGGGAGAAATGATTAAAAGTCTTTTAGGTGAAACCAACCGACAACAATTTCTCTGTGATAGCCTCCTTCTATATCACCTGGATGACAATTGTTTTTTTTCATTTTATGTGGACACCGCATTGTAACCTTGCAGCAATCCATTTTTTTGTTCCTTTGTCTTTGGGTAATCTCACCTCTGAATTAGGCATTTCCTTTGTTTTGATGGCTAAGCTGGCAATGGTGGCGTGCTTTCAAAATTTTGACCTTACATTCTATTCCATAGGGCGTGAGTGTCTTTCTTGTGCAGTCTACTAATGTCATACTGCTCGTAATTTCCCAATAGAGGAAACTTGGCAGTGAAAGTTTCAATTCCTGAAATATCTTTCCATGTTAACCAATGCATTTTTTTTTTCTTTTTTGCCCTTTTCAGCTATTTCCTTATCACCTTGGGGAGTATGTTTGTCGAGTAATGAGGGTCTCACCATTTAGATATTACTGCGAGATGATATTTGAGGTTATGAAAAATGGTAATATTTAACTGCCTGCTTTATCACTCTTACATAATTTGATACGATTACATTCTAAATCATTACATGCTTAATTATATATTCTTTGGTTCGGAACTAATGCATTTCCCAAACTTATCGTGTTGTTAGCTGATTTGTCACTTGTTTGTCTTTTCCTTTGCATTTCACTTATATGTCAACAGACAGTGATAATACCTAAGATGTCTCTTGCAGAGCAACCATATGACAGCATTCCAAATTTCAGTGCAGCAGATGCTTTACGACTAACTGGAATTGGAAGAAATGAGTTCATTGACATTATGAACAAGTGTAGATCTAAGGTAATTCTATCACATGAGTTTCATGTCATATATTCACTTGAAGATGAGTTTTGTGGCCCAAAGTTTAGTGCAGCCTACTCTAGTCAAAGTACTGGCATGTGCTATCATATGGTGAAATCATGCCATCTATTGCCCATGGAACCACTGTAAACTTCCCCACCATTACTGCTAAAGGCAAACACCGTGGTTACCCATCTTTCATGTCTTATCAGTTTCTCACCTGCAATGGCTACTGCCATTTTCTTCTCCTTATTCATCTTCTTTTGCAATCAGATCTGCTGCTTCATACTGCTGCCATCTCCTCCAAACACCACCACACCACAACCATCTCCATTTTCTCCTAAAACCAGATTTGTTACCCATTGCTGCTACCAGCACCATCTCTGTCACACATGACCACAATAGCAGATATGACTGACCGAATAAGGCTTTTTCCTTAACAGTTTGGATAAAAATGTTTTTTTGATCAATCATATGGTAGCCCTAAGATTGCATAATCATGTTGGTTGTTGGTGATTCCAGATGCATGCTTTATGGGTAATTAACCTGGGCTAGGATTTTTTGTCAATCATATCTAACTGTTATTTCTATACATTCTTCTATAGTGTGCAGTGTCTATTTTGACCACAATGCCTTTCCAACTGTTCCTTATCTTGTTTACCATGTACTTCCTTGGAGTTGTCCAGAAAATTATGTGGAAGATAAACAAATCGATTGCAAAAGAACTCCTGCCTACGCAACCTGTAGATTTTCCAGTTGAGCCGTGGTGGGGAGTCTGTCTTGTCAACTTCACGTTGGAAGAATTTAAGGTGAGCACTGTTAAAGAGGCTACCCTTTAGTTCTGATCATGAAACTAAAGTAGATGCCCAAAGCTAGGTTTCGATGATTTTAAGTAATCAATAAACACAAACGAACATGGTACTCAAATTTTTCTTTTCATATATATATATATATATATTTATCTGAGCTCATTTCTGTCATGCTTTCTTTGCTTGATGATTTTGAGGCTGCTCTTTCGTTTTGCTACCTAGAAACTTTCAGAAGAAGAAATGGCAACCATAGATAAAGTGTGTAAGGAAGAAGCAAATTCCTTTGTTCTTTTCGATCCTGATATCGTGAGGGGTCTTTTCCGACGAGGATTGGTCTACTTTGATGTACCTGTTTACCCTGATGACAGATTTAAAGGTAAACTGCAAGATTTCATGTAAAATTTTCACTCTTAATTATTTTTCCTAATATTTTTTGTGAATATTGGAGCCTTATGCTTTTAATCTCAAAAAGTACTTTGTTTGTTTGTTTCTTGTCTTTTATCATCATCATCATCTACCTAAACCTGGCTTCCATGTCAGACTGGTGGAGTTTCATGCTCGTGTGCAGAAATGCTACTTCAGAAATTCATGGAGCAGAATATATGATTTCTCTTATTGAGCAGTCATATTGTTATCTGGAAATTATATGATTGTCAGATGTGTGTTGAACTTGATCATTCTGGCCATGAATTACATAGGTTTATTAGAAGTAGACAAGTTAGCCTTAGGTTTATTATAAGTAGACAAGTTAGCCTGCCATTAGATTTTTTATGCTTGTGATGATTCATCACATTTTCTGGCAGATGGGATTTGATTTCATGATTTGCAACTGTCAGACAATCTTTCTAGGTGGTTTAGAATTTTTAATATTAATAAATAACAAACCTATTGAGAAACATAATGGAAGAGAAATGTTTAATTATTTCTATGAAATTTTTAAGGAGAAATTTTAATTATTTCTATGAAATTTTGATTGCTTTTCTTTGACTGTTGTCTGATTAGACTTTTAATGTTCATAATCATTCAGTTTCCAGGCTCGAAGGGTTCGTATCAAACAGAGAACAATCATATGAAGACCCTATTGAAGAGTAAATCCTTTGGATCTCTGTTAACTTTTTCTGAATATTCATCATTATAAAAATTCACATTCTGCTGAGATGTCTCCACATGTGTGCAGGCTAACATGGGAAGCATTGCATGGTAACATAGCGCTGTATGTGTGGTCATAACGACCTTTTTTGGACCCACTATGATGTGGTCATGACTCATGACATCTCCACTGTGATTGCTGTGCATGCTGTCCCACATTTGGTTATCACCCCACAATAGGCTAATTGGTGATAACAGTGTGCTATATGCTATGGGGAAAACTTAACAGTGTGATGCTTCCAATTGACTGCATGAGTCACTGGTAAAAACAGAGAAAGATCTTACTGTAGTTTGCCAAAAGATTATTTCTGTTATCCAGATCATGATGTGTTCTGGACATGCCTAGCCATCCAGCTCATTCCCCCCTATCTGGCACATAAGCTAGGGACCCAGGTTGGTCTGTGGCTGAGGGTCTCAAATGACAAAATAGATGTGAGTGGACAGCATCCACTAGAACTTGATCATTCCTGGGGCCCACTGAAATGTTTTTCAGGCATCTGGCATTAACATTTTGATGATGAATTACATCAATTTTTAGGGTATGGTAAAACTGATGTAGATCATATAAAAGTTTTAGACGTTTTAAGCATGACCTCTCATGATATGAAATGTTGTGGCCCACCCCAGCTCCTGAACTTCTGAATACAACTATTTGTGCCTAATCTTATTGCTGGAGATGACTCACTAAACACAACTCTGATCTCTGACATAGCATGGTGGGGCCTTATATTCTCCTAAACTAGTAAGGTCTTTATCTGCAAAGTCCACATGTTCATTTTGAAGTAGGAATCTATTTTTGCCCTTTGCTTCTGCTTTTGGCTCGGTAGGTACATGCTAATTTCATGGTCTCCCCTACAGGTTACTATATGCTGTTTTTGTTGTTTCAAGTGAGAACGCAACTGTTGCTGAACTGGCTGCAACACTACAGGCTGATCTTTCTCAGCTGCAGGCTGCAGCATCATTTGCTTGTCGACTAGGATGGGCTGTAAAAGTAATTGACCCTGCATCTGTGCTTCAAGAATCAAGTGCACCCGGCTCTCCTAATAATATACTTAGTGACGATGAAGATGGTTCTCATGCAAGTGTAAGCTCAGCAAACATGTCTGCTGAGGGTGGTGCTTTCATACATGGAGAGGGCCATGGTTTAGAAAACCAGCGAGCAATTTCCGGTCCTGCCCGAGTTGCTTTTGTTGTTGACGCTAATATAACATCCTATTTGATGATGGGGTCGCTTTCACCAGGTTTAGACCTTTCTTATACGGATACTGTTCTGAACTACATTTTTCTCTGCGCACTGGCTGGTTCTTTAGTTGTTTCATTCTTCTAATTTAGTTTGAGAGGCTTCTGTAAAACAGCTGACTTTTTTATAGTACATTTTTACCATCAGTGTTCCCTGTTCATTTTTCTAAATATTTCCTCTTCCTATGAGTTTGGCTACTTGATGATCGAATTGGTCTGGTTATGGTCCAACAAGGGTCAGCTTCACTTACTGGCAAGAATCATGAATCTATATGCCACTCGCATGCTATTGTTGACCTTTGAAGTTTATAATTAGCATTGCCTGTGCATAGATGACATGAATTATGCAAGTTTTCTATGGCAGCCTTCTATTCTTACTAAGCTATTTAACTTAAATGCATGTGACTGATATGGTTGGTGACATTTTGTTGGACAAACATAGTTCTGCATGCATAGATACATTCACAATTTATAGCTACAGAGTCAACAGTCATATGATTAATATCCAAAATCATCTTCAAGTGTTTTTTGTTCATTCCCCAATTTGTGTTTTGCAGGCTTGAAGTCACATGCTGTTACACTATACGAAGCAGGAAAACTGGGTGATGCTAGCATTGCTGAACTTTGCAAGGATCTGACTTCATTGGAAGGAAAGAAATTTGAGGGAGAATTGCAGGAATTTGCCAATCATGCATTCAGTCTTCGATGTATATTGGAATGTCTGCAGTCTGGTGGGATGACAAATGATGCAACTGTTGATGAGTATCCTGCTCAACTGGAAAGGCAATCCTTGGTTAATGATGAGGCGACTTTTCTGGCTGATGCCAGTACAACTGAAGAATTTCATGACTCGAACATGTATGATCCAGGGCCAGTTGGTGATGATGATCCTTTGAATTCACTGCAATCTGGAACACCTCCGCCTGAGGAAAATCCCATTGAGTCATTTTCTGGTACTGTTGATCATGAATCTGCTTCAACTACATTGTCAGAAAGTAACATAGGCTTAAGTGAAGATCTCAAACTAGAAAGTGATTTCCAGGATAATGGGAATTTGATGTCAGTGGAAGGTTCGACTTCAAACACTGTAAAAGGCACTTTACAGAGGAAAAAGCAATATCGAGTCAATATTCTTCGCTGTGAAAGCTTAGCAGCTCTTGCACCTGCAACATTAGAACGGCTATTTCATCGTGACTATGACATTATTGTATCTATGGTTCCCCTTCCTTCTTCATCAGTTTTACCTGGACCATCAGGACCTATCCACTTTGGTCCGCCATCTTATTCATCGATGACTCCATGGATGAAACTGGCATTATATTCAGCTTTGGGTAATGGCCCTCTGTCAGTTGTTCTAATGAAAGGACAATGTTTACGATTACTTCCTGCACCTTTAGCAGGTTGCGCGAAGGCCTTAATATGGTCCTGGGATGGGTCTACAGTAGGAGGATTAGGTGGCAAGTCTGAAGGGAATTTGGTCAATGGAAATATACTCTTGCACTGTTTAAACTCACTTCTCAAGTACTCAGCTGTGCTTGTCCAGCCTCTGAGCAAAGATGATCTTGATGAACATGGAAGATCTGTTACCATGGATATTCCATTGCCCCTGAAGAATTCTGATGGTTCTGTTGCAGACATAGGGAAAGAGATGGGGCTATCCATAGAAGAAAGTAAAAGGGTAAAATTACTAGTAAGTGAACTGTCAAGCAAGTTAGAATTGTGTACAATTGGCTATGTTCGAATATTGAAGTTGCGTAAGGAAAGAGAATCTGATTATTTTTCCACTGATAATGAAGATTATGAATGGGTTCCTTTGAGTTTAGAATTTGGGGTTCCACTCTTCAGTCCAGATTTATGCAGTCACATCTGTGAGAGGGTGGTCTTATCGGGCTTCCTTCAAATGGATTCACTTAATGAACATCATGATGCAATGCAAGGTTTAAGAAGAAGGTTGCGAGAAGTTTGTACTGAATACCAGGCAACAGGTCCTACTGCAAAGATTTTATATCAACGAGAGCTGTCAAAGGAACCATCACGCCAACTAATGAACTATGCTAGCGGAAGGTGGAACCCCTTGGAACCTTCAACTCCAATATCTGGGAGCTCAAGTGAACACCAGAGGCTCAAGCTTGCCAGTCGGCAACGTTGCCGCACTGAAGTGTTAAGCTTTGATGGTAGCATCCTCAGGTACTTGATGACCGTCACTTGAATGATGCAGCATAGAATAACATTATGTTATATGTATTTTAAGAAACAGGCTTCATCTTCCAGTTCCTAATCTTTAGTCGGGTTGTATGTGCAGGCCTTCATGTTGCTAAAATCTTAACCATTGAATGATCCTAACTATCTAATTGGAACGAATGATTGCAACCAAGGTTCATGTTTTGTACTGGCATAATTTGGTGGATCTGATGAGTATAAATTCCATTCTGGGGTTGACCCTGTGAACATTTTGGTTCTGCACTGTTGTTTCTTTCTAGGATAAAAAATAAATTGAGTATTAGTTTTTCTTGTTTGGAACAAATAGTAAATTTTGTGTTGCCTATTTTCTTCTTTAAATAATAAATTGGCTAATATATCTCTTTACATCTTATTCAACTAAGAATATCACTCATCATATATTAAGGCATTGCTCCAACTATGGATAAGGCATTACTTAGGTCTCTGCCTAGTCTAATTCTAACTTTTAACAGTCCATTTTGGTAGTCTTTGGTTGATAATTGGGTTTGCTTGGTCCCTTGAGTTACAGCTCATGCTATCTACTTAAATATCATGTGAAACAAATGGTTCAAAGAATGAAAGCTTATGAAGTGGGCTAAACATGTGCAGGAAATAACACATTAATTCTTTACCTGTTAGAAAGTATCTGGTTATTAGACATTGATGACTGTTTCACCCTAGTGTTAGGTAGTTGAAAATAGTTAGAAACCCTCTGCAACCGAGGGATTGCCATATGGGCTCATGGTATATTCTGGTCATAGCCCTGCCATTTGGCATCACTATAGAAGGTTCCTGATTATTATTTTTTGGCAGGTCATATGCTCTCACTCCAGTATATGAGGCTGCAACAAGGCTTGTTGAAGATTCCCATTCCCCAGCACCAGTGAAACCCGATTCGGATGATGCTGATAGCAAAGAAGTCATCCTGCCTGGAGTTAATCTCATTTTTGATGGATCCATCTTGAACGCATTTGATATTGGTGCATGTTTACAGGCTCGTCAACCAGTTTCTTTAATAGCAGAGGCATCAGCAGCCTCTGCTTCCTTGCAAACAAATAGAGTCTAGTGATTTGATCTGATTCTTTCTGGACATAGATATAAAAGTAAACATGTCAATGCGTCTGGTATCCGAAAATTGGTTCTTATCCATCTGATCTGTCTGCATGCCTTGTTGTTTGACGATCTTCTTCCTTTGATTGGGCTAAGGTAAGTTTTCCTGTCAAATACTTTCCAAGGAAGAATACATTTCTGTCAGTGGTAACTATAAGAATATACTTGGAAGCATCTTAAATACTTGAATTATCTGAAGAATGGAAATAATAATGTTTATTGCATGTCATTGCAATATATAACAAGGGCTTGATAAAAGATTACTGTCTAGGTGATTAGGATTATTTTCCTTATTCCGGGGCCATTTGAATAGGGGTTACACATTGATTATGTAGGTAATGGGAGTACGTAATAGGAGCAGTAAATGATATCAATGACATAATGGATAAAGATAAACTAGGTGATCCGAATAAAGATAAAATAGTGTGATGATTGTCGAAAGATGTGATTGTTTTTGGAAAATGTGAGTTTTATTGAGGAAAAGATGAGACTTGACCAAGTAGTATTTTTAACTTGTTTAGATTGGACATTGTAGTTAGAGAGTGGCCAATGCAGTATCAACTTGAGGTAGGCAAACGATTCCCCATACAATGTTTACATGCACTCTAAAGTCTAAACAATGAGCTCCTCAATGTTTTGGTTGTGGCCTATCATGATGAGTAGCACGCTTATGCATGCCAATTTTGTAGATTGCATGTGATATTTTCATGACTCTAGCACCATATTTCCTCTGAAATAGGAAGGAAATAATCTTTCTTTCCAATGAGAACAAAAAAATAATAACAGAAGCAAATTTTAAGGAAAAAAAGGGAGAAAAGTTTTTTCCCCCAACATCATTTCAATGCTGATTTCAGAAACTAGCTTTTTTGTTGTACATTTTGAAAAAGAATCACTGATGTCTAATCTAATTAAAAATGTTGTACATTTTAAGTTAGAATCTGATAATTAAGAGAATGGAATAACTAAATCATGCTTCTAGTATTCATATGTTGTGCATGATCTCCATATCACTATTTATTTCTAGCTGCAATCGGGGTTTTGAAGGAAAACAACTCCAAAAAGGAAACTATAGTTATTGGGATTTGTTTTTATAAACTTAATTGTGCAGTTGAATTGACCTTGGCATTTGAATTCAGCATTAATATTCCCTTTTATGAAAAGGGTCTATGGGTGCTCCTTTTTTTCTCTTCTTCAAAAAATTTGCTGACTATTTTACGAAAGCATGCTATTAATTTCTACAATGCTGATGCTCTTGCAGGTGGCCGTGTGGAATCAATTTTTCCCCAGCAACACATGAAAATTTATGATCCAAATTTCCTTGCTGTGCCTTGAGATTGAGATTTCTCTGTAAGTAAACAGAAGCAACATGTGCCAAGTTTGTGGTGTTTTGCACACTATTTTGAAGAAGATAGCTGGATCACACTATTTGAAGGGTCTGAGCACCCGCAGCATGTTTTGCGGGCGGCCTTCCATTGAACTGGCTGATTACTATGTGCAGTTGATGTCACAGAGGTTCTTTCCTGCTTAACTCACTGCTCATGTTGCACGTTGCACACACATTGGTTGGGTGACGCTGTTGATCTGGTGAGTCAACCTTGTGATGAGCCAGAATCGAAAATTCAGCAGAGTTAACAAAGTTTGCGCTGCCATTTCTTGTGGATGTTTTTGCTGATGCTTCTCTTTCCTGGTTGATAATCTGATGGTCCCCATGCTTAGTGGTTGATCAACCTTTGAATGCCTCAATTGCCACTCACATACTTCAAAAAATTTTGGGGGAGCTGGTGGGAACCTGGAACTTCTATTACCAGAACTGATGCTTCATTTCTGGAAATAATGGAAAAAAGAATTGAAGGGTATCATTTAACGAGTTGAAATTCTTGGGCCATGGGCTATCTGTTTCCATGTGAGCGTTTATTTCCTGTTTGTCTAGGACCAATGCCCAGTTGGAATTTGGAAATAAAATGGCCATACGCAATTGACAAAAATGATGTTGAGGAAGGGTGTATGCCATGCATGGCAGTAGTGTTGCTTTGCTAAGCAGGCAGTTCGAACCTGGTGGAAACGGTCCAACGATTGTTGGACTTAAGAGGGGCATTTCAGATAGGTAGATGAGTGATCGACGTTGCACGATGGTTTCGTTGATTTAATTCATGATAGATCATCATGTCTTATTAATGCTTTTGATGGAGCATGAGATTCAAAATTAAATCCGGATAATAAAAGGTTAAGACGCAGATTTGATGATATGATCGTTAGTAACTGAGATTTATAACACGAAACCCTTCGATGGACCCTATGCAATTTGTGAGTCTTCCTACGAACCATGCATCATAGAAGGGCGAATAGCGTATCCTATCATCCAATTCCAATCCTCTATATTCCATGCTATTATTATGGCAATGTAACTGCCAGGAGCATTTCTCCTTCTCTACGGAAGAGGGTAGTGGCAAGTAACACAATCTCCATATGGGCATTTAGCACAGTTTTCATTTTTTGATTTGTCGATTTGTGCAAAAAATCGATAACTAACCTCTTTGTTTCCAAAATTGAGCCAACCCTGGCGCTGTGGATGGGGTGCAGGCGGTCCAGTGCGCACATTAACATCCATCAACATGTATGTAGATTGTTACACGGGGCTTGTCTTACTCCAACGTACGGTGGCCGCTTGCTAACGTAGTCGGAAAATTGTGTTTCTCGCCTGTGGAAATGGAAAAAGAAGTCTGCCGTCCAAGCCAACCAAGCCACCTAACCTTTAGACGCCCTGCAGCGTGAACTCGCCAGGTTAAGGTACGCCTTCCTATCTCGACGGAACAGCTGTTGCACGTTTCCTATGTTTTCGGTGATCTTTTTTCTGGCGTGTGGATCCCACAATAGAAAACTGTTCTCTCCATCTCCAGCCATCCGCGGCTAATAACAGCAGGCGTGTTTTGCACGACGACGTTACTTGTGTATGCAATGCCAGCTTCGACTTTTCTATAATTGCCACGGTCGATTAAAAATTCAAAACCGAACGAGAAGCGCGTTGCCTTTTGCCTTAACGGCCTTACCTTTTATACTCGGGAGAGCGTAATTAACGATATGCCAGCAAGAAGATTGCCATATCATGAACCAAATCTTGCCCTTGGCTGATAATCTGAGTATGGGATCGTTGGGCATTAATTGGAGAAGATAAAAACGGTAACCCCAACCATAAGAGGACCCCATCCTCGTGTTATACATATCAGCTTGATCTTAAAGAATCTTGGCTGGAGAAAACGTTAGAGGTGAACACTGATGTTAAAGTTAGTAATAGAATCATAAGATAAGTATATAGATAATTAAAAGCTCATGTCCATACATTATACGTGTCCCTAGTGGTATTAGCAGCCCCTCTTAAATGGCACCGCCTTGGGGGTAACCTTGTGAAGCCGCATGGAAGTTCGAATAAGTTTTCCATCCGAGTTGCACCGAAGATCATACGGATGCATTCCACGTGTACGGTCGTGAACCCATGTGAGAAAATATATAGTAGCGGCTTGCATAGGATGCTCTGTCTAAATAAAAAAAACAGAAGTCGAGTCAAACGGCTAGTTTTTACAGGTTGCCTCGGCTCATGATTTTGTCGATTATTC
>JAYJMB010009897.1:0-49806 GCA_036873735.1 Pouteria campechiana
CCGGACGTGGCACATGCGAAAGTGAAGAAGCTAATGTCGCGATATGGATTTCTATGTCACAACATTAAAGTTGTTGCCCATTTGTGTCGCGACACTAAATTTATGTGTCGCAACATTGATCCAAAAATTTTGATGTTCAATTTTTGCATGTGCGAAGGTAAAGTTTCTTATGTCGCAACATTGAATTTCTATGTTGCGACATTAGAGTTATCGCCCATTTTGTGTTGTGACATTGACCCAAAAATTTATTGTCCTGACATTTTTGAACTTCTGCTCCACTGAATTGAATTTTTGCGCCAAAAACTTTGTTGGAATGCCCATGTGTCTTGTTTCCACCCTTAAACTACTAAGAATTCAGAAACTTGGGTTGCCTCCCAAGAAGTGCTTAAGTTATAGTCTTCAACCAGACTGTTTCCCTTCGTTATCATTTAAGCTTGATAACCATTTTGAGGTGATCAACACCGCCCTCATAGTACGGGTTCAACTATTTTCCATCAACCTTGAAAGTTCTCTTCTCTTCATGATGGAGCTCCATAGCTCCATATGGAAAAACTTATGTCACATTGGAAGGTCCTAACCACTTGGATTTGAGTTTTCCAGAGAACAGATGAAGCCTAAAATTGAACAATAACACCTTCTACCTTGGGACAAGTTCTTTTCTCTGGATGTGTTTGTCATGCCATGCTTTTTTTTGCTCCTTGTGTAATTTAGCATTTTCATAGGCTTCATTGCAGAATTCATCCAGCTCATTGAGTTGTAGCAGTCATGTCTCCTTAGCGGCATACATGCTCACATTCAGCTATTTCATTACCCAATAAGCACGATGTTCCAACTCCACCAGAAGATGGCATGCTTTGCCATATACCAACCTATAGGGTGACATGCCTATAGTTGTTTTGAATGCAGTCCAATATGCCCACAAAGCATCATCCAATTTCTTAGCCCAGTCCTTACAAGAGTTCCGCACTGTCTTCTCAAGGATTCTTTTCACCTCTTTGTTGGAGATCTCACTTGCCCATTTGTTTGAGGATGATAGGTAATGCTATTTTGTGCTTGACCCCATACTTTGACAAAAGAGTAGCAAATTGTTTGTTGCAGAAGTGACTCCCTTCATCATTGATGATGGCTCTTGGAGTTCCAAATCTTGTGAAGATGTTTTTCCAAAGAAAATCCAGTACTACCTTCCCATCATTGGTGTTAGTAGCAACTGCCTCCACCCACTTTAACACAGTCTACTGCCAAGAGGATGTACTTATGGTTATAAGATGAAGGAAATGATCCCATGAAGTCGATGCCCCACATATCAAAGAGTTCAACCTCTAAAATATTCTTTAAAGGCATTTCATTCTTTCTCGATATCTTTCCAGTTCTTTGTCATCGATCACATGTAGTAACAAAAGAATAGGCATCCTTAAACAATGTAGGCCAATAGAAGCCTGATTGTAAAAATTTTGTTGTGGTTCTATTTCCTCCAAAATGTCCTCCACACTCAAGCGTATGGTAGTGCTTGAGAATGTCTTCCACTTCTTCTTTCGGCACACATCTCCTTATTAGCTGATCAGCACAATGCCTACAGAGAATTGGATCTTCCCAATAATAATGCTTCACATCAGAATAAAATTTCTTCTTTTGATAAGGAGATAGATCATTGGGCATGATGTTTTCGGCTAGAAAGTTTACAAAGTCTGCATACCATGGAGTGGAGTTTGTTGAAGTGGTAGCAAATAATTGCTCATTTGGAAATTGGTCATAAATGGGAGGCTTTTGCATTTCCACATTCTCTTCCAATTCCAGTCTTAAGAGGTGGTCTGCCATAAGATTTTCTGTCCCTTTCTTGTCTCTAATCTCCAAGTCCAATTCTTGGAGTAGAATCATCCACCAGATGAGTCTTGGCTTTGCATCCTTCTTGGTCATAAGGTATTTGATTGTAGAATGATCCCTAAATACAATTACCTTATAGCCAATAAGGTATGATCTGAACTTATCAAATGCAAAAGCAATTGCAAGCAACTCTTTATATGTTCTGGCATAGTTGAGCTGAGCTTCATTGAGAGTCCTGCTAGCATAGTAGATGGTGTGAAATACCTTGTTCCCTCTCTGTCCTAGGACTGCTCCCACAGCAAGTCACTTGCATCACACATCAGTTCAAATGGTTTATCTCACTCCGATGCAATTACAATTAGAGCTAAAATAAGCTTTTCTTTAAGAGTGTTAAATGCTCTCATAAAATCTTCATTGAAACAGAATGATGTACCTTGCACGAGCAAATTAGAGAGTGACTTTGAGATTTTTGAGAAGTCCTTAATGAACCTTCTATAGAATCCCGCATGTCTGAGGAAACTCCGAATTCCCTTAACAAAGGTCGGAAGTGGGAGTTTTTCTATTATCTCTACCTTAGCCTTATCAACTTCAGTTCTCATACATGAAATTCGATGTCCAAGAACAATGCCTTCCCTCACCATGAAATGGCATTTTTCCTAGTTCAACACCAAGTTGGTTTCTTCACATCTCCTTAAAACCAACTCTAAGTTTTGGAGGCAATGATCGAAAGATTTTCTGAATACAAAAAAATCATCCATGTAGACTTCAATGATTTTTTCCACCATATCAGAAAATATTGCCATCATACATCTCTAAAAAGTGGTCTGTGCATTGCATAGACCAAAAGGCATTCTTCTAAAGGCAAAGGTACCATATGGACATGTGAATGTGGTCTTCTCTTGGTCTTCTGGAGCAATGGCTATTTGATTATATCCAGAATAGCCATATAGAAAGCAGTAGTAATCAAAACTTGTTAAACAATCTAACATTTGATTAATGAACGGTAGCGGGAAGTGATCCTTTCTTGTGGTTGTATTCAACTTTCTATAATCAATCCAAACTCTCCAGCCAGTCACAGTTCTTAATGGGATCAGTTCATTATTGTCATTTCTCACCACATTCATTCCACCTTTCTTTGGGACTACTTGCATAGGACTGGCCCATGAACTATCGAAAATGGGATAGATGACACCAGCATCGAGTCATTTGAGCACTTCTTTGCGAACCACCTCTTTCATTGTTGGATTCAGTCTTCTTTGGCCTTCCACTGATGGCTTACTATTATCCTCCATCAATAGATGATGCATGCATAAAGCTAGACTGACTCCTTTCAAATCTAATATAGACCACCCAATAGCTAATTTGTACCTTTTGAGAACTCGCAGTAGCTTCTCTTCTTCATCTCTAGAGACGGTAGAAGATGTGATCACTGGTAATGAAGAGGATTCTCCAAGGAAGACACATTGCAAATGGTCTAGCAATTGTTTGAGCTCAAGAGATAGTGGCTTCTCAATTGAAGGAGCAAATGACGGAAGACTTTGTCCCAAAGCTCAAAATATTTTTGGTTATTTGGACCAAAAGAGTCCAACCACTGTACAATTTATGCAATATCTGCCTCTTCAAGATCAGATAAAGAAGGATGAGTTAAGCTAATTTCCAACAAGTATTCTAAACTTGCCAAGTGCTGAGATACTAAGGTATCCAATGAGTCTATCTAGAAGCAGTTATCACTTGCTACTGGATATTTGATTGCATTAAACACCTTAAATATCACTTCCTCATCTTGAACACGAAGCTTTAATTCACCTTTTTGGACATCGATCAGAGCTCTTCTAGTGGCCAAGAATGGTCTCCCCAAAATGGTAGGAACATCCTTGTCTTCTTTCATGTCAAGCACCACAAAGTCTGCTAGGAATATAAACTTGTTAGTCTTGACAAGTGTGTCTTCAACGATTCCTCTTGGGTGCTTGATAGATTTGTCCGCTAACTGAAGAGAGATAGTTATAGGTCTTACTTCGCCTAGCCCCAATTTTTTGTAAATTGAAAGAGGCATAAGGTTAATGTTAGCTCCCAAGTCACACAACACCCTTTAAAAAATAGAATTCCCAATGACATTGGGAATATTGAAGCTTCCTGGATCTCCGAGTTTTGGAGGCAATTTCCATTGAATGATTGCACTGCATTCTTCAGTGAGAGCAACTGTCTCATACTCTTCTAACTCCCTCTTGTTTGAAAGGATATCTTTCATAAACTTTACATAACTCAGCATTTGTGCTAGTGCATCTGCAAATGGTATATTGATGTAAAGTTTTCTGAAGATGTCCATGAACGTAACAAATTGCTTATCTAGTTTGCTTTTCTTTAATTGTTGAGGAAAAGGTATTGAGGAAGATGGTTGCTGAGGAGGCAATGGTTGTGGTTTAGGAAGGACTTCCACTTTCTCTTGATCCTCTGACTTACTCTTCTCATTGATCATTAGGAGTTCCAATTCTTTTCTACTTCGCAATGTAATTGCTTAACATTGCTCTTGTGGATTAACTTCAATGTTACAAGGTAGATTTCCTTGCTAACGATTACTGAGCAAATTGGCTATTTGAGCCACTTGAGTTTTAAGATTATGAATCTGTGCGGATTGATTATGCATGATTATGCAAACTGGCTCTTATGCCTTCCATGGACTTGTTTGTATTGTTCACCAACTGAGCTACTGTAATCTCCCAATCCGCCTTCTTTTCTTGCTTTTGCTGCTGAATTCCTTGTTGCTGAAATCCTTGTTGAGGAAATCCTTGCTGTGTCTATCCCATATTTTGTTGATTTCTCTAGGTGAAGTTTGGATGGTTTCTCCACCCTGGATTATATGTATTGGAATATAGGTTGTTTTGTTGCCTGTTGAAATTGCCAACAAAGTGTGTTTGTTCTAGTTTAGGTTGTGCAAAAGGATTGCCTATTTGGCATTCTTCACTGGGATGATTGCCTTGACATAAATCACAGCATATTAATGAAGATTGAATGGCATTAACTCTCATCTGGTTCTTCTACAATTGTTTTGTAAGTATCACAACTTGAGCAGTTAGAGCAGAAATAGGATCAATCTCATAAACACTTGCTAGCTTTTTTGACATAGCTCTCCCAGTCGGCCCTTGAAAATTATGTATAGCTATTTTTCAAGCAAATCATATGCATCTTCATCTGATTTCTTCATAAGTGTTCCTCCGGATAATGCATCTATCATGGTTCTGGTGGTGTCAAGCATTCCATTATAGAAGTTTTGGACTTGCAACCACTTAGGCATCCCATGATGTGAACACTTCTACAGCAGGTCCTTGTTGATTGAAATTGTTGATCTTCTTTCGCATTCTTACTGTTTTCGCTGGGGGGAAATTTTGGTAAGAAATTTTTGAGTTAAATCATCCCAATTGGTGACAGAATTTGCAAGTAAAGAATTCAACCAAGTTTTTGCTTTATCCTTTAAAGAAAAAGGAAACAATCAAAGCCGAATAGCATCATCAAATACTCCATTGTATTTGACAGTATCATAGATTTCCAGAAAATCTGCAATATGAGCATTTGGATCTTTAGTAGGCAACCCATGGAACTAAACTCCTTGAAGCATTTGTAAAGTCACTAACTTTATTTTAAAATTATTGGCAACATTGGTTGGCCTCCTGATTACTGGTAGAATGTCAATTGCTGATGGTAATTGATAATCTCACATTGGCATGTAAGGAAGATTCTGAGGATCCTGGTTCACTTCTCCTGAATCAATCATATTGTTATGCAGTTTATTGACAGCCTCTCTTTTCTCTCTTCTAATTCTTTGAAGAGTGCATTCTATCACGAAATCAAAAGAGAGCAGATTAGTGCTTTCAGATCATTGCATATACTTACGGAGAATGCGAGAAGAAAACAAGAACCCCAATGAGTAACCAAAGAACAAAAAAAAGAATTTCAAAGCAAAAATAAAGTTATTTATTTTAATATTGGCACAATGGTAGTCCCCGGAAATAGCATCAAAAACTTGTTGCAGATTTTCCTTATACGCAAGTGCATGTGTCACTAACAAGTAATAAAGAATAAGTGAGATATCATTCCCATGGAGACTAAGTTCACTAAAGATCAAATTACTCTAACTTTTGGTTTTGTTTGAAGGATTGAATTTTGGTAAGTGAATGGAATGATTTAAATAGAAAAGATTTAAATTAATGGCTTTTGCAATGATGTGGATTCTAGAGACGATAACAATGATAATGATTTAAAACATCTAGGGGTGTCCGATTTCACCAGATAAATCATATTCAGTTTCATTAATTTTAACACTCAATGTTTACTCTTATGTTGACAACGAGTTTCTCTTGATTAATTACTATTCTTTCTCAAGTCATAGCAACCTATCTTAATTGTCTAATTTCCTACATCTCTATGAAAATCCCAACTAATTAAGATGCATTAAGATCAAAAACTCATAATGTTGCATAAGCTTCATGGATATCTCTATCATCATGATAATCTAATGGTGCTTAATCATGGTTTAATTTGATTATCGCTTCTCAACCTCAATTAGAATCACAAATCATGTAAAAAGGGCTAGCATTTTTTCACAAGCATTAAAATCAGATTAAACACTCAACATAAATAATGAACAATCAAAGAAATGCATTAAACAAAATGAAACCAAATACTCATTATCTGGCTTCGTCGTTCCCCTTGATTAATGTGTTTAGCTCATGATATAATCAATAAAGATAATACACATTGTCTTAAACATGATCAAACAATGAAAATGAATGATAAAGAACAAGAAGAGATCAATAAAAACTCTTCTCCAACCAATGCTCTACTTCTTCGTGCTCCTTGGACAGCTTTCCTTCAATGCAAGAGAGATCTCCCCCCTGCCTCTCTTCACTCTTCTTCGCTACTAACCCTTGCCAAAAATCTCCCAGCATGCCTATAGGGCAACCCCCTCTTGCTTTTTATAGGTTCCATATTAAAAACTATATTTTCGCAACATTTTCAACATTTTTCAGAAAATCTGGATCTTGCTTCCCAAACCAATGTCACGACATAGAGTTTCAGTGTCTCGACATTAAAAATTTCAATGTAGTCTTATGTCACGACATAGCTTGTTTGCTTGTGACATTCACTCTACTGCCACTTCAGTGCATGTTTTTTCATTATCTAGTGTCGTGACACTAAGTCTTCTTTTTCACTTTTTCCCTTCTTTTTGGCTAAGTCTTTGTACATCTTCTTATTTTTCCCTAATTTTCTCATTTTCTTTACTCCTTTGTTCTCTTTTGCCTTTAAACACATAGAAATCATAAATTTATCAAATTAATAGAAAACAACTCATAAATATACTAAAACAAAGCACAAAAAATGCAATATATAAGTGAATAATATTCACTTATCACAAATATATCACTAGTTCATTACACATCTCCACCACTCATTTTAATTAAGACTCAAAACCCATTTCCATTTGAGATTCCATTAGGCCAAATTTGGGGGTTTTCACCTAACCCACCATTTCAAGGCTTTGTTATTTAAACATACCCAATTTAGAATCCTTAACTATCATTTCATTTATCAATTAATTACTCCTTGAAATAGACTCATCCCTCAACCTAATTCATTAGAATCTCAAGGTTGTAATCAAACCCTATATACAGAAGTTATTTCTTATTGGGGCATCTCATCAAACAGGTGATAAGTACTATTTAAATTGTTATCTCTCCACAAAGTATCTCAATTATACTCATTTCCAATTACATGCAATAATAATTAATAATGTATTAACTTTAATAACATTGAGTTAATTTCTAGAATAGGTTAATTAAATTCTAACTTTATTAAACTATTGTATCCATACATAATACACATCATTCATCATTTATCGTTCAAATATGGAACCATACACTTGATGAACAACCATTTAACTAGATGTCCTCATGTCCAAATCATCCAAAAACAATACAAGCAACTGGTATATCATTTCCCCCATGATTCTCATAGCAATTGTACAATTTTCCTCAACTTTTCCCAAATTTCACTTTTCACAAAATCCTACTAGCATATCATGTATTCTCATGCTCAATTAATTTCCAAAATACTATAATTACTTAGTTGGTCATTTTTTCTCATGGGTTTCTTATAGTTCATACCATTTTTCCCCCAAAACCCTTATTCACATGTTAGCATAGAACCCTAGCTAACCAAAATCATAAATTTAAGTGGAAGACAACTTAACATCAATTTCATAGGTTGCATCCACTATAAAACATGAATTCGACCTCAAATCTTCATGAACCTTTCAAGAATCACAGTAAACATGTTTACTCCTCTTTCACCACTCAAAAAAGTTAGGGTTTTGGATTTGGGTGTCTATATGATGGATTCATGCTTAAATAAGAAATTTTCTAGGTTAATCATGCCAAATAGGAATGTGGGGACATGGGGTTTTAAGCTTGGAAGTGATGAAAAATAGAAGGGAATGGAAAAGAACCAAAATCGAGCTTAAAAAGCCAATCACCGACCTTCCACTACTGCCAACCCCCGCCCCCAACCACCATGATCTGACGTCGCGGTGCCTACGCCGCTATCCCCTAGTTTCTTCCCTTTTTACTTAATTTCTCCACTATACTTTAATCCTTTTTCCTCGTACTGTTAATCATAACATTTTTCATATAAATATAACATTAAAATACATATTTGGTCCCCCTTTTTACATCATGAAAATACACAAAAATTGCCCTCATATAAGTCTAAATCATGTCCAAATATGTGGACTCTTAATCTTTTTCATTATATGACAACTTTCTTCAAAATTTCATGATTCATTCTTATACATAAGGAAGCAAAATTTTCCTCACCTCAATTTATTCCCATTTATAATTAGCAAGAAACAACTGTAGTGTATTCAAACAAATAATTACCCAAAAATTAACACCCTGAGTGTTACAGCAGTCTTCAATAGTAAATTTATCTTCTGTGTTAGTGACAGTCTTGTCATCTTTAATGATTTGCCATAATTTATAGTCAATGGCTATTAAGAAGTTTTGCATACGTTCCCCCAGTACCCATAATTAGTGTCATCAAAAAATGGGGGTCTAGCGGTTGATTGTCCTATAATTGTGGTGTTGTGGATAGTATTGGTCATAAGGATCACTTCAAGCCATAAAATAATTGGTAATCAATATTTTATTTTTGAAGCCTACTCTAATACCAATTGTTGGTCCCAATCTAAATAAGCTCAAGAAGGGGGATGAATTGTGCTTTTAAAATTTTGGCCAATTATAAAATCAAAGTGCTAAAAGTAAAGATATATCAATCACACAGCACAAAGTACATAGGTATTTTTTTAATGGTTCGACCCCACATGGTACCTACTTCACTTTCTTGATCAACCTTTCTTGCTGCACTCAGGTTCAACTAACCACTTGTTGGTTTTTCCAAGCTCACCAACAAACTCTTACACAGGTTAGTTTTCAAAGCTCACCAACAAACTTATACATAGGTTGGTTTTTAAAGCTTACCAACAAACTTTTCCCAGTTAGTTTCTAAAGCTGACTAACAAACTTATACAAGATGAGTAAGCTCTTTGCTTGCTATCCTAAACAGTAAAAGACACACAAAGAAAGTGTCTCTTACACAAGCTGAGTTTGTACACAATTGAATGCATCAAAACTAAATGTATAGAAATAAATATAGAGTTTCGGAGTCCCTTATATTGTTGCAGAGAATGTTCTTTGATTGCAGATGGTGTTTTGACTTGGTGGAGTTTGAAAGAAAACTTTAATCTCTGAGAGTAAATGCTCTTTATTTGCTTCTTAAATTCTCTAACTTGTGTAACTTTTTCGAATGATCTCTCTTTACTTCTTTTATAATTGGATTCAATTTTTGCCCATTGGAGAAGATGGAATTCATTAAATGCAAGCAAATCAATAGGATTTTCTGTTCATTGGAGCTCTCTCATGGGTTTTCATGTCTAAAACCTATTAAGCCATGTCAGAGATTTGTTTCTATGTCTGAAGTTAATATTTCTAACTTCATTTGAACTATTCAGCTTGCAACAGACCTTGCTTTGCCATGTCCATAATGTCTGGGTTTTGAATAGTCATGTCTAAAGTTAATATTTCAAACTTTGACTGGTGCTTAGCTTGCAACAAAATTCATTTTTCTATGTCTGGAAATAAATCGTCATGTCCAAAAATGAATAGTCACATCCAAAGTTAATATTTTAAACTTGGACTGGCATTCAGCTTATGACAGACCTCATTCACCTATGTCCAAAAATGATTCACCATATTTGAAAATGAATGGCCATGTCTGAAGTTAAGTTTTCAGACTTGGACTGATGCTAGACACTCTAGGTTTCACAACTTCCTTCTGGCTATGTCCAAAAGTGAGTTGGCTATGTCTAAAGTTAATATTTTTGAACTTGCATCTTTAGTAATGAGCATGTCTAGGATTTAGCACATTGGATTTTTGAACTTGGTTCTTGGTTTCTTTATTTAGTCTTCTACAATGTACGAGTCTGGATTCTTTGTTTGAGAATGACTTTGCAATGTTCAGCATTTTGGCTTCTTATTTAGCATTGTCCAAAACTAATTCTATGTTCGAGATTGGTCACGCGGTGTCTGAACTTGCTTCTTCAATGTCGAACTCTTTGCTTGAGTGTGGAACTTATATTATTTTCTTCATTTTGAAGCCTTGATTCTTGTCCTACATTTGGCACAAGTTTGAATTACTTTTATAGTACTTTGAGGCATGTTTGGAAGTTATTTAACACACTGCTCTACAAAGTTTCAGTCTCATTATTTCTCATTTGAGCATTTACATTTTCTTCCTCATAAGCTAATGGATCTTGTTTCTAATGTAGTCTTGTATGCATTGTTCACCAATACTATTTTCCTAATAAATTATTCATTACTGCATACTTGGGAAATATTGATCAATAGCTTAAACTTTCACTCATGTGCTTTTGCTCATCATCAAAACTTGGTTGGTTAAATATGTTCATCATCAAAATCAAGCCTAGTAAAGAGGTTTGGTTCAACACTTGTAACTACTAAAATCTCTGCATCTTCTATAAGTTCCTTCTAAAGGTTTGAAGGCTTCTTTTAAAGCTTGGAATGCTGGTTCTAAAACTTCTTCTTCATTCTTCTAAGGCTTTTGTTGAACTATCCTCTGAAACTTCTTCTTATTCTTCTTCTTCTTTCTTATAAATTCAAAGTGCTTCCTATGAAACTTCCAAATGTAAATCTGGAACTGCTAAAGCTTCCTTAGCAGCCTTTGAACTTTGAAATCTTGATAAACTCTAATTTCTGAAGCTTCTTCTAAACTTTAAAATCTCGATAAACTCTAAAAGAACTGTTATTGCTTGAGTTTACACATATTAAAATCATATATATTGTATCATCCATTCACTCAACATGTATTTAGAATATTAATATCATTGATTACAAGGTGAATTCTTCCATATGTATTACTTTGAAAACTTAGCAAAACTTCATTAGCTTAGATCAAGTCTTAGACAAGTTTTGTTGTCATCAAAACTATACACCTAAACTCAACACCTTTTACTTGGGTAGATGTGTACATACTTAATGAACAAGTACAAGAATGATGTAAAAGTAAAAGCCATTAGTTCATTCTCCAAGAAATTTTCTATAGATCGAGCTTTGAATGCATGTTCAAAGTACAACATAGGAGTTGAATCTTAGAAGAAAACTTTGAATGCTTGTAAATGCATTCTTTAATTTTTTAACTTCTTCCATTGATTTCAACCTCTATTTATATCCTTGGAAGGTGATTTAATCATTGCTTGCATTTTTTGGAAACTTTTGAACATTTTAGATTGCTTAAAATTCACTTAATCAAAGGGCTTTCAGCTAGCTCTTCAAAACTCTAAAATTTACTTTCAAAATTTTGAGGGTCGGGTGATGGTGTTAGATACTATTTTTCACTTAATTTCAAACCTTTGGTCTTCATAACTTCATTCCTTTGAAGCCATTTTGAAGGCAAGAACTACTACTTTAGAACTCTAAAGGTTAGTTTGTTGCCTCTAAAGCTTCCACTGAAGAACTAACAAGCTCAACTACCAATAATAACTAGTTTTTTAGACCTTTGAAACCATTTTTCTTCTTCTGAAGGATCCTCTAAAAGTTTTCTCAAGTCTGAGACTGATTTTGAACTACATTTCAAACTCTCAAAGTGGGAATCCTTCTTCTGAAAATACTTCTAAAATATCTTTTAGTCTAATTTGATTTCAGAAAATTCTTGAAGCCTCCGAAGTATCCTACGAAGCTTGACTACATTCTAAACTTTTCTTCAGAGTAACTCAAACACCTTTGAAGATTTGACTTCTTTCTCTGAAAATTCAGACTTCATCTTGCAACTTCTTAACTATCTTCTAAAATTTTCAAACGTCTCTGAAACCCCTAAAATAGTTTTTGAAATTCTTGGACTAGATTAGAATCTTCTTTAAGCTTCTAAATTGTCCTCTAAAGTTCAGAATTTGATATTCATTTTGCATTTACATCATTTTCTTCCTCTAAAACTCAGTTTAAGATCTAAGTCCATTGCTTATTTGAGTTTTTTACATTCTATTCATCTTAAAACAAGTTTTGCTAGTTTGTTTTCTTGATTTCATCTTCTTACTACTACAACACTTGGAAATAAACTTGTTAGTACTAAAATTTCTCACTTACATGTTTGCTCATCATCAAAACTTAACTATTACCTTACATTCATCATCAAAATTAAGCTAATTAAGGGGTTAGACTCAATAACATGGTGTATGTGTGGTGAGTAATTAGTGCAAATCACACTCATGATGTTCAAGGGGAATTACAAAGAAATGCCTTCATTGAAGATGGAGAAAGAAGAAGAAGAGGACAAAGCAAACAGAGTAAGGCCTATAGAGCAATGGTAGGCGATATGTTTGATAAAGTCAAATATAAAGAAGGTCTATCAACAAATCCCTACCTTATTGGGAAAAGCAAGCATTTGTTGCCTTCCTACAAAAACTGCAAATGTTTTCACCTCTAGCCCTAGGAAGATTCCAAGGATACACCAAGTAGTGATCGAGTACAAACTCTCACTGAATCCACATTATAAGCCAATGACAGAATATGCATTTCTCATGACTAAACAAAATGGTTGTTGTAGAGAAGGAAATACAAAAGCTATTGGATGCCAAATTTATTCATACAGTTCATTATCTAGAATGGCTAGCCAAGTTAGTGATGAAGAAGTTGTTTGGAAAGTAGAGGATGTCTGTCAACTTCATCGACTTTGAACAAAGCTTGTCCAAAAAATTGGTAACCTCTCCCTTGCATAGATCACTTGGTTAACTCAACTACTGGCCATGAGGGATTGAGCTTCATAGATGCATTCTTGGGATACCATTAAATTAAAATACACAAAGGGGATGAGGAAAAGACAGCCTTCATAATGAACCAAGGTATATATTATGATCCAGGTATGATAAAAGTAATGCAGCTCTTAAGCCACTTTTTGATGAATTTACTCTAATCTAGATATCATGAGTAGAGAATACATAGGAAAACATTCTCTCAAAATAAATGTTGACTTTGTATAGGGAAGGATGGTTTTTATCTAGAGGATGTAATACTTTGGCATTAGAGGGATTAAATGCATGTCAATTGATTAAGAGATTTTCTAGATAGCCTTGATCATTAGGTACTTGTGTCACAACACTCTTCTAGATGATGAAAAGGAAGATAGGAAACTAATGATGAAAGCCTGACAATATTGTATGTTTGGGGATAAACTTTACAAAAAGGCGGAGTTTCAAACTTTCCTTAAGTGCCTTCCCCCATTAGAAGTAGCGCACTTCTTAAGAGAGATACATATTGAAGAACACTAAGGAGACCACTCTAAGGCTAGGATGCTAGCACTTAAGACTTTGAGGAATGAATTCTATTGGGCCACCATGAAGAAAGAACCCAAGAAATGGTTGAAGGTATAAAAACTGTCAAATCTTCACCAATACAACTCACCTTTCCCCAACTAAGCTCCTGGCTATCTCTTCTTCCTAGCCTTTCTACCGATGAGGAATGGATATCCTTGGTCCATTTCATAAATGGAGGTAAAGAAGGGATATATCCTAGTAGCTGTGACTAGTTTATTAAATAGGCGGAAGCTGAGGCCATGGTCAGAACAGTTAGTCCCTAAGTTTGGCTTAAACCAAGAGGAAATGGGTAAATTGGATATTTAAAAACCAATAAATGTTATCATCTATAGAGTAAAAGCCCCTTTATGAAGAATATAAAGAACAAGGTAATGAGATCTAGAAACAAAGTGTGCAAAGTAGACCATGATATATAGTGGGTCAGCCCAAATTTGGAACCTACTCCACTCTTCCAAATCAAATGCGTTTTTGCTTTGAGTTCTATTAATTATTGTTACAAATATAACTTAAAGTCAACACTCCCTTTTAGATTCTTCATCTAAGAGGCTTTACAACTTTGCTTAAAATTGATATGATTATACAACTCTAATACCCTATTTCAACCTTCTTGCAAAATGATCTGTAATAACAATCTAAGGAATACCAAATTAAAGAAGAATATATTACAATTGAAAGGGTACTACAACAACAAAATGAAGTGTAGAGAAGCTTTTTTGATTGTGGAGAAAGATTAGATATTATAGTTCTTGAAGTTTTAGCACTTGAGAAACTTCTATTTAGATTTTGAATGCTAAAGCTTGAGGTACATGACAAATATAGGCTTATTAACTTTTAAAAAAAATGAGTGGATTTACTCCTTTTATAGTTAAAGCTTGAATGTATCCATTGGGGACTTCATTTATATGTTTTTGATTATTGGAGAGGATTGGTGAGCATTAATGTAAGTTCTATATCTTTATGAAAAAGTTGTCATGAGTGTTCCTTCGAATCATCTGTTGAATGGGCATGACCCTCCTTCAAGTCAAGGTTTCCATTGAATGAACTTTCAAATGCCATGAATGGTCTTTCAAAGGAAGAATTATGAGATTTGAAATTTTTAGCTCACTCATCAAATCATCTTTCAAAGAAAGTCAACCATAGATTCATTGGAAGGAGTAAGATAGGCATTGAACTTTCTTACTCTTCCGTCAAATGGTCCTTCAAAGGAAGCTTCTAATTGCTTTACCTAAAGGTACACTGCCTCATGAGCTTTGAGATCCCTATCTATTCCTTCAAATCATCCTTTGAAGGAAGGCTTTTATGATTCACCTAAAAGAGTAAAAGTGAGCAACCTTCAAACTAAGGAGAGCTTCTTTTGAATGAACTTATTTCTTCATTTGAAAGAACTTCATTTTCCTTTCTAGGAAGATATTTTGAAGGTTCTAAGTAATGTGACCTTTTCTCCTTTAGATTGAATACCTATCTTAATACATGATTCTTAAAGAAATTTATAGGTAGACATTTAGGGACATATGAGATCATTTATTAAAATAACTAAGATGGATAGGAGAAACTCTACAAAAACAATAGGAGCTCACTCTAAAAAAGAAAATTGATAAAAATTGCTAGAAGTGATTAAGAAAGATATGAAAATACTAAAGCTTATCAAGAGCATTATTTCAAGATCAATAAGAATTGTGCAACAGAATTCATTGAGTTGATCCCACATAGGAAGAAAATAGCTTTTGATGATTATGATAATATTAAAAATATAAGTATATGATATATGATATATATTTATAAAAATATAATGCATATATTATATGATATATATAAATATTATATATATATTAATATATGTTTGATATAAAATGTATGAATATATTTGGTAGTAGAAATACTTAAATATATTACTAAAAAATACCATCTGTTTTAATAATTCTATATACCTAAAAGCATTTTCAATATTTTTAGGCCAAGCTTATAGACTGTAACACCCAGGGTATTAATTTTTGGGCAAATTTGTCTTACTTGAGTATAATGATGACTTAAGCTTAGGAAATTATGTTAAAGTGTATATGGTTGCATATGAATTTAATTGAATTTAAAAGAAGATTGAGGTATATGGGAGTAAAGTGGTTGTGTTATATGATTGTTAAAAATATGTATGTGCTTATAGTGGTTTACATCTCAAAATGAGATGAGAGTGCAAGGTATTCGTGGATGTGGTTTTCCGTGATTTTATATAGAATTGTGTTTATTATGAAGGTGGGAATGGTTAAGAATATTTGATATCCTAAGCATTTATAATGAATTGTATTCATTTTTGTTATGTGAATGTAGTTGGTCTAGAAAGAGGTTTATAATATTCTTTAACTTTATAAATGAATGAAATTGTTGTATGTACAGGATCATTGACCAAAGGGAAGGTATGGAGCTTGAGGAGTTATGGAACTTGACGAATTATTAAGTAAGTAGGCTCTTTCTTGGTTGCATGTATGATACATGGGGATATTGATTATCCCATTTGTTTGAATCTGAGCATATATGATTAGTTGGGGATAGTGAACATCCCATGATATTAGTGATATGTATATGCATGTGTGGACTAATGGGCATAGTGGATATCCTGTGTTTTTTATAGAGGTGGGTGTTTATTAAGTTTTATGATTATGTGAATGTTGGAGATAAAAGGTATCCCATATCCCATATGCATGTATCATTTTACTTTTATGTATGGATATCTAAATGAAAAAGATAGAGAATATCCCAAGTTTGCACTGGATGGAATAGATGAGAAGAATATATCCCATGATGTGTATATTGTATTGATGAGTTATGGGAATAAAAACTATCTCTTGAATCTTATTTTATTGTATATGTATGAATGTAAGAATTAGATGGGATTTTGAATATCCTATAATGCCATATATGATAATTGAATGATTATGTATGTTGATGAAATGGAAAGCATTCCAAGAATTGTATTTGACATAGTAATATGACGTGTGATACTTGTATGTCATAGTAGACCTGAAGGGCGTAAAATGTGTATCTTGAAATATTGAGGACTGAAGCCTCACGGAGTATATTCATGTGGTGATTGAATCATTATATTGTATTTATGTTTTGGTTTAGAACATGTGATTTTTGGTTGATTATTGTTTACTAACATTCCTACTTATTGAGTTCAGTCAGGACGCATGCCTTCTTATTCTATGTTTTAAGTGAACATGTTAAGCAATGAAGCCCAATGATTGGTTGGGGCTGAGAAGCAATATTTGAAAGATGTTTATCTTGTATTAGTACGAATGGGAAATGTAATATGGTTGTGTCATTGGTAATCGTATTCAAAAGATTTCATATGATGTATAATCAAATATATGGTGTGTCATAGTGACTTAACTATATTATTGTGATTAGAATTATATTATTCCAAGAAGGCAGATTGTCGTCATGATCAGTTCTGATCTTGGGCAGATAATTGTGGGTACGGGTGTGAGTTTTGTGGTTAGTATTATTGTTTTATAATTATTGAAACATCGATTTTGTATAATTAAATGTATGTCAAGTGTAGATTCTTACATTTCGTGATAGACTTTATCGAATTTTTGGCAAAATTCTCCCTTAAAAATGGAAAAAATAGAGGGTAATGGTAAAATGCATAGGCCCCTAAGCGTATTGTGACATAAACAATACTAAAATATCTTATGAGATGAAAAGGCCAAACATTAATGGTCTTGTTGGATGACTAGACACATGTGTAGCATAGTGTGTAGCCATTACTTCACACCTCTATTATGCTATACTCTACATTTCAACCAAATAACCAAATAGAATAACATCAACTATACTTTACATTCATTTCTTTTCAATCGTGATTTTTATCTTTTGAATTATATATATATATATATATCACTACAATTCTCTACCAGCAAAGTTGCTACCCAATTTATCTATGGTAACACAAATGTTCTTCTAGTTATGTTAGGTTTTTATGCCTTGTCTTTGGCAAAATTTTTAGTGGGCTTGCATATGTGAGATGAGCATAGGGGAGTCCATGTAGAAAAGTCCACTAAGACAACTATATGATAGAGTTTCAGTTAGGAATTCAACAAAGGGAGTATAGGGTTGAGACAAGGAAGTTATCATGTAGATCCTAGGATTTTTCCCAAAGATGTGTGAGAGATAGGGTTATCAGAGTTTGTTGATTGGGGATGTATGTGAGGCATTCCATCAGATGTGTATAAGACATCTTGAGTATATTTTTATAACCTGTTTTCATAGTGGATTGATTATTTTTTCCCGTAGTTTTTTCTTTTAAGTTGAAGGGTTTTTATGTAAATATTGTGTCTCTAATGTATGTTTAATTATGTCTTTGATCATGTGTGTGTGTCGTGCGTTTATGATTGTGATCCTATATAGGAGCTTCCATAGCAAGTTAGTAGAGAGCAAGTGATTTTTCAAGATTGTTCTCTTTAATTGGATGAAAGGATTTTTCCAAGTCTGGTCTAAGAACATTGAATAGAAATTCTATGTCATCCGTTGTCGTTTTGTCATTTTTATTCTTCCAATTCATTAGGAATATTGTTGACTATTATCGGATATTTGTTTATTTTATTTTGTTGTCTTTGAACCATTGAATTTGTCTTAAGTACTCGGGACAAAAGAGAACCATGTAAAGACTTGGTCAAATCATCGTCCTAGCCGCACATGCAATAAAGAACCTCCTTCAAATCTTTCCAAAATTGTTCACTTGAAGATCTAACAATAGGCTAGCTAAAGATCTAAAAATACACTTGGTTTGAATTTCAGAAAATGATAGCGAAGTTGGGTTCGATTAGATTGGGGGCTCAAAAGTAAATGGAGATTACGAGAATAAATTATTTGAATATAGAAAAATAATAAGAATAAGCCAAGTTAATAGCCATGGTTCTTCTTTTAATTCTTACAATTACAATGGCGAATTAGCAATGATTTGAAAATTCGACTGGAGCCAACAATTGATTCCGAGTTTATTTGGACGAATATGGAGAATCAAACCTAAAATTTTAATATAAAAATATACTTCTTTTATTACTAAATTCCACCTTTAGACTTATATTTTTAATTGCATTGATATTATTAAAAAATTCAAATTAGTAAATCGAACTATCACCAGACCTAAAACTAAACGTACTTGCTTATTGGATCAAGATAATCCATGCATTTAGCACGAATTCTCGTGGCCTAGCATTGAATAGTAGTTTCTTGTCCCACATCTATATGCATTGGATATTAGAATCATACGCTGGATTTTATTAGCAGAGGATTTTAAGTCTTTATTAAAACCTTTCCAAATTGTCACAAGCTATAGAGGCAGACCTAACAAAATATTTAAGGGTCAATTTGGGATTTACTGAATTTTTGCCAACCGCATTCTATCCATTTTGAATTTAGGTTAGAAAAATTCAACTAATAAAAAATAAAATAAAAGTATTAAATTATAAGAAGTTCAAGCTGTTTTTCAAAGCTTGAAAATACCTTTAACCCATCTTTAATCTGGGTCATAGCATTTACGCACCTCATGAGAGCCATGCCTCAAGAACTAGTGACACTAACTCCGACAATATCATTTTCCCTTTTTTGAGATGACTTTGCTAATCGTAATTTTAGCATAACTTTTAAGTTGGCCCTGAGTAAAAGTATCCTGACTTGGGAGTTTGTGGTCAAGCTCTTACAACGTACGATAAAATAAAAGCTTGAGCCATTCATAACATACTACTAAAAATTAGGCCATTTCTTATCTAGCTTTTAACATTATATCACTCAATCGTAAGGTGTTAGCCCCTATCTCTTGAAAACTTGGAAAGAGTTCCTTGCTCCAACAGTAGTCAGTCATTTCCCTCCTCACGCGAGCAAAGTAAATTTTTTACCAGGTGAAAGAAACTCTTCACGCTTTATACTACATTTGTGTTGTATGTTGTCTTCCTTAGAAGCAAGAAATTTCCTAAATATCTACAAAAGGCCTTGGAAGCATTTCTTGCACCCACGTCAGAACCAACCGTGATGCTGATAAGTGGACCACCCAAATTTCTTGTACAATCATAATACTCATGATCTCACAAGAGATCGCATACTAATAAAAAATAATAATAAAATAAAAGACCATGTTAGCTCAAGGGTTAAATTTCAAACCCAACCTGACCCTAACAAATCTAGCCAGCTTATAAATCCAAGCCTCCCTCCACTTAAGTTTGGAACTCATCTAACCCAACCAAAACCTACTCCTACGGTTAATTTTCCCAATTCCATCAACCTTGCATTTGGCTTTTTCTAGCCCTGGCCGGATGGTGGGGATGATGCCTTAAGCGTCCAATTGCGGGCCTTTTTTGTCATTTGGTGTGCAGATCTCGGAAAATCTTGATAGGGCATCATGTAGGTGGCATTTTTGTCATTTAGCAAAATTCCGACGTACTGTCAAGCTTTCGGGGGACAAGTGGGACCACACAAACATATTCGTAAAACCCACCACGGCAATCTCAAATGACAAAAATGTCCCACGCCGGTTTCAAGAGGGTATTTACGTCATTTCATTGACTACTGCTGTTGAAGGGAGGTCGAGGGAGCAGAAGAAAGTGTAGCCGACGGGGTTTGAATATGGGGCCCACAGCATGGAAATTCCAAAACCCCTCATTCATGGGGCCCACAGCATGGAAATTCCAAATCCCCTCATTCATGGGGCCCAGGTTGATGTGTAAGTGGGAGAAAAAGACGAGAGATTGTAGACCTCAAGAGGATAATGCAGGAAGAAAAACATTCACCGTCCAAAAATAATTGTAAACAGTCGTTGGCTAGGACGGCAAGGTTTCGTTCATCTTTCGCGTCATCAAAAAGTGCCTGATGGGACCACCAAATTCAACGTTTCAGATAATAGTACTCTTAAGAGTCACCTGGGGAGGAGGTCCTTCGGACTTCTATTTCCTGTGGTGCTCTGGGCTTTATCCCGCGACCCGCCTCCCGGGGCAGATGCCAGTGATGATTGGCGCTCTGCCGTCTCCCTTCCGTGGATGAGGTCCGTTGCTTTATAATCCAAACCCTTCATGTTGAATCAAAGTCACAGGAAAGCCCCTGAGAATTAACGGTTACAGAACTAAGATTTGTTTCCTAAAATTTAAAAAAAAATGGGGAGAAGACTGAATGATTACATTAGAAAGTAAAAGATTCTAAAGAAAAACTTCATTTTTTTTTTTTCAAGAGCTTATTCGATAGGTAGCTACTATAATAAATTTTTTTATTATTTATATTTTTAATTATTGTCTCTATCATTTTAACTTTATTACATGCATCATCTTTTTGTATTACTAATGTAATTTTTCTAAAAAAATTATTATTATTATCTATATTTCTAATTATTATTCTTATATTTTAACTTTATTTATTTATATTTCAAACACAATTTACTTAATTTCCAATATATCAATTACTTAGGGTTAATTAGTTGAATGGAAAGGAATGGAATGGAATGAGAAGGAAATGGAATAATGTTGACACTATAGTTAATGGTATCAACAATAAAATAAATAAATTTAAAATAGATAAGAATAATAATTTAAAATATAATTAATAAAAAAATAAATTTCTATAGAAAACAATGAAAATTTTTTATGTAAATCACTTTACAATCCCTCACTGGTGGCAATGTTAATCACATCCTATTGAAGGATTTCATTGAAATTTGAAGGAACCTAATAAAAATTTAATTTTTAATTTTAATTTGATATATAAATGTCATAATAATAATTTTAATTATTATTTATTTTAATTTATTTATTTATGGCTAACATATAGAGCAATACTAATGGAATTATCTCCATTTCGTTCTAAGAAGCTAAGCTTTGTAATCCAACCAATCACCTTCGTCAAAATAACTAGATGTTAGATACGACAGGGGCATGAATTATCAAGACTAGGGGTATACATGGGCTGGGTTTGGTTCGGATTTTAGGTTGTCCAACCCTAATCTTATGTGTAAAAAATGTGTCCAACCCTAACCCCTACTTTACTTTTAAAATATTTGCCCAAATTTTACCCTAACCCTTTGGGTTTGAGTTTTTAATATACTTAAACCAAGTGATAAATTGATTTCTTTATGTACCCTGCAATAAGGCAATAAAAAAAAATTCTCACAATGGCCTCCTAGAAGTCCTTTTTATTTTTTTAATGAATATCCATGATTTGTCCAATGATCATTTTCTGACTTCCCCTAACAACTATTTACCTACATATATCCAATATGACAGATATTTTTTTCCAACAAACCAACTTACTATGCATTTCTCATATCAATGTCATTAAACTTGATTGTTTTCTTCCTCCAAATGCACCATAATTATTCCATGATAATATAACCTTAGCAACCAAGTTTACACTCTAAATGGAGCCCCGAGTCTTAAAGTGCCAAAGCCTTACTCAAAATACAAAGAAATAGGTCACATACTTTGCAAAGTATGCAATTGAGGAATGGCGTGATAGGCCAATAGAAATGAGTCTATTTGAATTTACGGACTACTAGGGCTTTTTGGTTTCTTGGATAGCGGAAAAAAAAAATCTTTTAGAACTATTAACTTGGAATCAAAATGAAGTAACTATGTTTGGTCTAACTAACATTTCCACAAGTATCCAAAGAAAAGTTTGTTCTTGGAGTACATCAGTTTCAAAGTAATCATGGAAATAATTTTTTTCTATATCTAACATACCCATTGGAATTTTCTACTTTCGACCGCATATATTTCTAATGACAGTATGACTTATTTTTGCTTCACTAATGATATGAAGTAGAATCATACATAAAAAAAACGCCAAATATGCCAGTCCCTTTTCCCAAATGTCATTTCCTACATGTACTCAGTAAAAATAACATAATTTATAGGACACTAACATTTTTTACTTTTTTTATATTTTTTTTAACAATGATCGGGCTGGGTTCTGTCCCGGTACCCAAACCCTAGATCCTTATCAAACCCACCATTCAATCGGGTCCGATGAGACTCTACCGGTTTGGATATTTAAAAAATTTTACGGCAAAACTTTAACCAAATTTGGGTTGGGTTGGGTTCGGGCGAGCGAACCGGAGCGCATGCACACCCCTGGTCAGGGCACCTTCGTCAGGAGAAATTGGGCCAACTAAAACACTGAAATTTTGGAAGTGGGCCCCATAGCGACGACGTCAGTGTGAACTTAGTAATTCATCATTCGTGACGGAGACATGGGCAAGCCGCAGCGGTCAGCATGACTTCACCTGACTTCATCCAAACACCCCAACCGAAACTAAGCCACTCGCTGCGTTCCGTACCCCACGTATCGATAATCCACACCGTTCATCATGTTCAAAGAAATTTCTACATCAGGCCCACAAAATACTTATCTCTACGAATTACAATTGATTTTTTAACTGATTTAACGCATAGGATTTAAAATCAAGTATATTATTAAGCAATTAAATTGTAGAATATTACAGGCCCAACGCGCATGAATTGCCGTAGGCTCGAGGACGTGGCTCCGTCCTCAGCTCAAGAATCACGGGCCGCACTGGAATATTAAATGCTCGGCCCTAGATCTGAGACGATCCTCCGCCGGATTTGCCGAATATCGTACTCGAGTGTTTAAGATCGTGCACGTTTTGGTAATCCAAACCGTTGGTGTGCTATTTCAAATTAATCGAAAATTTCGACGGACGAGATTGCACTCTTGGGAAGGTACCGAATCATCCGGGCCGTCGATTGTGGAGGGTATTTTCGTAACATGACTCCAACCAATGCAATTCCAAGGCGAAGCGACTTTTAGATGCATTCGATTGCTAATTTTTTTAACCTTGTTTCTTTATTTTAAGCACCTCTTGCGTCTGTCGCGACGCAGAAACCATCGATTGTGGCAAATAGTGGGGCCCACGTAGGGAGATTTTCATGATTAAAGCAGTTCATATTAGCTTCATTAGGCAAGTTAATTAGCCGTTCATTGTGGTTAATGATGAAATCTCGCTGCTTCGACTATCCCTTTAATTTTATGGTAGCTTTGCTATTAATCAGAGAAGATGGACGGTTCTGATCATGCAAAAATAGAAGATTAGGCTCTCTTTGGCGCGTGCATGCTATATTCAATGCTCAAAATAAAAAATAAAAAATAAAAGGAAAAAGGTAAGTACTCCTGCTTTGAAGTTTTCGGCTAACATACCAACTTTTTGTGGGGTAGACAACATATATCCATTTCACCTTAGTTACTGTCACAAACCTCAGTCATAATCAGGATTACTCATTCGACGGTAAAAATAGAACCACTGCCCTAATAATTTTTATATTTTGAATTATTATATAGATTTTCTATTAGAAATCTATCTACTTTATTATTACTATAGCTCGACATTATATTTTCCTTTTCCATCCACTGGGACAACTCCTAAAAATATCCAATTAATTATATGTGAATTAACACGGAGGGCCAAAATAAAATAGATTCGTAAATCATAATGAGCTATTCTTCCTTCATATATTTCTAAGCAGTGCTTTGGTTTCATAATCTTAATCATATAATTCAGTAACAAACAGGCAGTTCTGGTAGTATTTTTAACTTTGTATCAATTTATTGCCGCGAATGCTTTGTTTATTTAGGCCTAATCTGATGAGTATAAATTGAATTAACGGTCGTGATCCACGATTGAAAGAAAAAAAAGGACACTAGATTAAAATGGGCAGACATGGTTTTGTTACTAATAACGAAATTACACATGTTCCGATTGCTTCTTTTTTTTTTTTTTTTAATGTGAATGGCCTCTAGGTTTGTTGAACAGTTATATCACGATTGACACCTCAAACATATCCCAGCAGACAAGTGTACAAGAATCCGAAACCGATCTCATCTTTGGGTTTTGCCTCACGTGGTGTGCCCCAACTTTGCGGGCGCCGGTGTATCAAGCAGCACATGTTCCCGAGTATTATGTAGTTGCCCTCGGTTGAAAAACGCAGGGGGGGTTGAGTCTGGTTTACGGCAAGCGATCCAACCCTTTTTCCACCGACGACATTACTATAAAAAGAGTCGTGGCTTTCTTCGTCTATACAACGCCCAACTCTCCCTTCCCAACTCTCCCTTTTCTCTTTTTACTGTCTCTGCCCCTTTTAGTCTCTTTTTTATTCTTCCACCACTTATAATAGAATCCATCCAAGATGGAGTCCTTGAAGAATTTTGGAGAGGTGGGTTGAGAGGATTGGAGTTTTGGGTGAGTTTTTTTTTATTCTTGGGAGATGGAGAAGGGGAGTTGTGTGCATAATGGAGTGTTGAGACTGCCCCCTGGCTTTAGATTTCATCCCACCGACGAAGAGCTCGTTGTTCAGTACCTCAAGCGGAAGGTTTTTTCCTGCCCTTTGCCCGCTTCCATTATTCCTGAGATCGATGTCTGCAAGTTCGATCCCTGGGAATTGCCAGGTATCTTATTTTTCTCCCACAGGAAAACATGTAGAGCTAGATTTCAATCATTTGGTTTTAGAGGTATCCCTCTAACTTGGTAAGCATCTCTGATAATAGATGGGTTTTACAAAACATGTTTTCAAGCATGCACGCATGTCTTTGAAAATTTTCCCACGGACGTGGCGACATGGCATGTGCAATTTTGAGTAAAATCGACAAAAGCATGCTATTTCATTATTATTTTATAGCGGCATACAAGTTTCAATGAAAATGAAAAACGTTGAAGTCCATCAATTCATAAGACAATAAGACAGGATTCCCTCACCCCTTCTTTTGTTTTTGTTTAGTTCTTTATTTTATTTTCTCCATGAAACCTTTCACTGTATTCTATGCATTTCGATACAAAGAGCACTATCATTTTGTACATGACAAGTGGCTTACATGTTTGTCAAGAACTCATTAGTCAACTCAATTTAAATTCGCCATTTTTACGTGACATGGACAGCATAACCAAATGGCGGTGATTTTATCTTATGAAGGGGGTGTGGGATCTTCTTATCTTTGCAGGTGATCCCAACAAAGAGAAGTACTTCTTCAGTACAAGACCATCTAAGTATCAAAATGGGAGTCGACACAATCGAACCACCGGTTCAGGATTCTGGAAGGCAACCGGCGCAGACAAATTGATTGTAGCTGCTAGGAGCAACCAAGTGGTTGGTGTAAAGAAAATTCTTGTTTTCTACAGAGGAAAGCCCCCAAAGGGGTCTAGAACTGACTGGATCATGCATGAATATTGCCTTTCCGACGCTGGGAGCCGAGCTTGTGTCCCACAAAGGAAGAACTCTACCCAAGTAAGCTTTCATCTATCATCGTTTCACTTGTCATATTAAATTCTTCATCTTTACTAAATTTCATGACTTGGGTTTTCTTCTTTGCAGAACTTTATGATTCAAACCGAGGATTGGGTCCTTTGCCGCATCTTCTTGAAGAAAAGAAGTGTTAGAAATGAGATAGAGATCAACGAAATCTGTGACCCCAGCGGGGTTCCAGATTTTCAAGCTGCTAGGTACGGTTTGATTGATTTCATGAAGAATTCTGACTCATCTTCAATGTCGTCCTCTTGTTCTGATTCAAGCACCATTACTGAACTTACTGGAGTAGGCGCTGAAGAAAACAGCAGCTGAAAGTTACAATTCTCCACCTATTTCTCGGAGAGAGAGAACCTCAAGTCCTCTTTAATTGCCTGTAGCTGATCTTGGTGTTTTATTTTTCACTTCAAACCCAAGAGAAATAGCATTGCCGGTGTCGCTATTGTACTAATAACCTTTATGGTTCTGTTTTTAATTCCAAGTTTCCAACTGCAATATTTTTAGAAATATTTTTAGGCGAGTTTTGATCCAACCACTCTGATAATGAGAACATGAATTTTTTAATCCATAGAAAAGGTACAACACAGAATACGAGTGTATAGGACAAATGTCACAGACGGTCCCAACTCCCAAGTAAGACTGCCTTTGGCATTCAACAGCCGCTCAATGAGCTGGACTTTAACTGAAATAAATGGACAAATTGACGGTAACATTTCCATCTCCAATGCATCAATGTACCTAGCATAAAATGTGATAAAGTTTGCTGCATTAGGTCCTGCAATGATACTTGCCATGTCAGAATTTGTCAGACTTTTTTATTCTCTGCGGTACAAATTACAGAGTACTTGTAAATACGGAGACTAATGGAGCACATGAAATCAATTAATACCAGGGTTTTGAATATTCATACATCAAGTATTGAAATTCTATAGTTGTTTACTATAAATTTTAATTTTGTATTCATTGGTTTAAGTTTGACAGAAATTATAAGAAGCTTAACTTCCATCATAAAATCACTCAACACCATTTAAGAATCAAGATAAATAACAAATATACCTATTCATTTCCTTGAGTATAGTATATATTTTATTTTAAAATGACATAAGATAGCCTTAATAAAATATAAACAATATTTTTAAAGTTACGGATATTTTATTAAGGAAATAATTTTGATGAATTTACATTCATTTTTAAAAATTATTTAAATTATATAACTCATGGTCTTTTATAATATTTAGGTTTTAGATAAAAAAAATGATTATAGACATGATAGTTGAATTGTATTTAAGAAAAAAAAATCATAAATGACTCCAAAAAATATAAATATTATGCAACCATTTAAAAGGATCTATTTGTCATTTAACTTAATTTTTAAATTGTGTGGAATCATTTCCTGAGAAAATGTAGATTTTTGCAATTTGTGTCAAACTTGAAGCCATGGAATAGAAAATTGACACTTATGAGTCAAAAAGTGCAAGTGCAAAATTATGATACAGAAAGTATGAATATATAAAACTTTGGAATGACAGTGTAATTCTATTACTACCATTTAATTTTTGAACAGGATTAAAAGAAAATAGTAGGATTAAAAGAGGAGTAACCGAAGGGTGCTACACTTTAACTTTGTTACAAAAGCTCCAATGTTAATTCCAGGATTACTATCATAAACATAAGACCATACACATGCAGATTAAATATTAGGCTTATCATACGTGATTTTGATGATAATAAAAGCTATATTAAAATGAAACAATATGTGTGTATGAAATGTTAACAGATGTGATTTGAATATATACATGACTATGATTTGATGATTATTGTTGTGAAATTTTAATATTTGATAAGTGTTATTTAATAATGTGAAATGTATGCATGATCATAAAAGTTTAAATCATATACAATCATCCTTAATACTTCTAATGCATCTAATTTTAATTATTATATATGCTAAATTATTTGATTTGTATTGTGCTTTATTGAGATATTATATTATTTGCTTGAATGAAAATGAATATTATCCTTGCTCCACAACATGTGCGCAAATTATAAAGATAAACATGCTTTGATAAAATGATATATCTAAAAACTAACAATGTAGTAAGCGCAGAAAACCTCTAAGTGCAAAACTATAATCAACCACGTTAAATATCTGCTACTTTCGGAAGCATTAGTTTGAAGATCATTTAGAAAGAAGAAGAAGAAGAAATAAAGCTTCGAGATGTGCAACAAAGGATCTTGCCTTGTCTATTAAACTCAGAGAGAAAACTCCATAGATAAGTGCAAGAAACACTTGGAGATGAAGCCATGATCAGAGAGCTTAAACTGCAAATTATCCATTAGTCAGATTTTGTCTAAGACAAAGTAAGAAGGAGTAATTTCATCAAGAACTCAGACAAATATGGAAAGAAGAAAGAAAAAGAAATGGTTACTTGGTCAATTATGCACAAAGGAAAGAAATTTTGGCTAACCAACAAAGTCAGATGAATAGATTTGTCTAAGGATAAGAAAATGTAAAGATAAAGCAGAAGCAACTTCATGTGATCAAAGATAGATAAATAAAAAATGAAGTAAACAAGAAGTTGTAGAGACGAACTCCATCAGTTGCTTGGACAAATAAAGAACAAGAAATTCAACTTCGTCTATGACATTAAAATTTATCCATAACTTACTACAAAGTAAAAGATGAAGTGAAAGTGACACAGTGAAGCTACATAGACAAAGTACTCGATCAGACAAAGTAGACTTCAATACACAAGTGCATTCGTTTATAACTTAGTACAGACAAACGCAAAGATGAAGTGCGGAGCAGAATTCATCTGTCACTTTCTATAGATAAATGTTGAATAAAAATGAACACACTACTTGGTCTAATCAAGGAAGACAAAGTTGAATTTGTCTGTAGACCAGTTTGACTTCGTCTGCACTACCTAGAATTTGTCTGTTACTATAGACAAATCACGAGGATTGACTGACAGACAATTCAAGGGAGAATTTGTCTGACACTTATAATAGACAAATGCAAACAGGGAGAGGTCGTGACTTATCCAAGGTTAATTGATCTATGTGACTTATATTTAAATGACATCTGCACTCATGCTTTCATTATGTAAACATGTTTCAGTCGCCATTTCCAACAATAAGTGGTGTTGCAGGTTTTCTGGTTGTACCAAGTCGAAATGAGAAAAGACATTTAAACAACAGTTCATTTTCCTTTCTATAAAAGAATGACATTGCAGCAGCTCAAGAAGGCATGCACCCCAATGGTAGAAATCACAATGGTCTTCTACATTCAAAGCTGCTCTCATTCCTATATCAATCCCAACCTTCTCCTCTGCAACGATCAAGTTTCTGAAGATCTATTTAAGGAGATGAGTTGGACGATTTAAACGGTCAAGTTTCTTAACCTTATACAAATCTTTCCACACATGGTTAGGACCTTAAAACTTCAGTTATCTATCCTCGAGCTTCAAGCTTCATATTTCTAATGGTCATTCTCTTTACATTTTGGGAAGATCTTTCTGTATTATATAGAACCGCCAAAGGATTACATCTTCTCTTGTGGTTCATTGTAACACATTGTAAAAGTATATTAGTTTTCTAACTAATCTGAAAACCAGAGAGTTCAATGATCTGGCCAACATCAATATCTCAAATCATATACCATCCACTCTAGAGGACCTCAACATCATATCTATGGGATAACATCCTCAGTCCACTTAGACTTCAATGATCTGGCCATCATCAAGACAATCCGACCCTTCTATTGGATCTAGAATGTCCAAAACAACAAAATATACTACATAATTATCTAAATTAGAGACTATGGTGTCCATATATCAATAAAATAAATCTGGTCATTAATCTCCTCATGATCTGGCTATCATTTGAACAATTTGGCTCTTCCATTAGGTCCAAAATATTCAATAATCTCAAAATCAACTATCTAATCACCTAATTTGGAGATCGTAGGGTTCATAAATAAAAAAAAAACTCTGGCTATTCATTTCCTCATGATCTATCTATGTTTTGAATAATTAGACCTTTCTATTGGATCCAGAACATCCCAAAATCCCAAAATTAACTACTTGATCATCCAAATTGGAAATCAGATGGTCTATAAACATCAAAATGATTTTGGTCACCGTATGCATGCTAGACCAACAAGGCTTGGGTCTGGGCTTCTGCCTGGGCTTTGGTCTTGGCTTGCTTCGCACTGGGCTGAAGCCTTGCATTAGCCTAAAAACTTTATAGGTAGCTTTAGCAACGGACATAGCATCTTTTCATTGAGAAGTATAAAGACCATTTTATTTGAAATATCTGATTTTTCTGAATATTCTTCTAATTTTCAATCTTTGAAAATTAATCCCTAAGATTGACAATGGGATGTACTAGTCATCCTATGAGCCCACATGCAAATTTATGGTTCAAAATTTCCAGATTTAATGAATTTTATATTTTTCACATTTCATCAAATTTAACCAACTAAATAAACTCATTTCAACACAAAATTTCTACTATAGGATAATATCAATATTTGGAATATACTCAAGGGCTCAAATCCTTAAAATCATATGCACAAAATGTTGCATAAATTATTTTATTCAACCCATTAAAAATGTTTACAGGGACAACATCCTTCTTTTGTTTTTATTTTTGGACCATAACTCCATGTATATATAGCATATCATTAATCCAACCTATGGGATGTACTCCACATAATAAGAGATTCAAATTAAAACCTATATTCAATATGTAATTTTACAAAATATAGAATTTAACAAAATTCTACTTTCAATGTATAAAAATTTTTCAATAATTAAATAGTCATTTCACATCCAATTTTCACAAAATTCACCTAGCATGTAAATTCACAAAAACTAAACATAACCATTAGATCTGATCATTAAAAAATATTTATTTTAACCAAATAATTTTATTTTTAAATACACTAAAAATGAATATTTTATTATTTTACTTCTGTACATCCGCATCATACGTATATTAACATATATCTTAGCTAAAAATATAGTTTATAATCATCTAATTAATGATCTAAGCCAGTATAATTATCACATATATAACATAGATACATCTCTATCATTTACTTGGATGCAAATCGACGATAAAGACTTTGAGAGAATACTTTCCTTCACCTTCTTTCCTTTTCTTTCTTACTCTCTGCAACGCTCTCCTCTCTCTATTTTTTCTTTCTCATTTTCTCCATCTTGCTAAGTCTTATATTAGGGTGCAATAATTGTGCATTAACACATGCATGACATCCACCCAGCATCCCTTAATGGATCATTGAAAAATTCACATGCCTATAAGCCACCCACCTACTGCTTACAACAATCGCCTGTTATCGACATTAGCTATTGTATTTTATTATTATTATTATTATTATTAATTATACATGGTTATCTGTAACACCTAAGGTATTGAAAATGAGAAAATTTTTTGTTGAAACTTGTAATTGAGTAATTGAGATGATTTGAATGATAGATATATGGATTTTATTTGAAATTGAATATGAGTTAACTGAAATTATGAGAAAAGCTGTGATGAGCTAAGTTATTGGGTTAAATATTGATATGATTTTAGTATTTGAGGAGCAATTAAAAATATACTTTAATGTGATTTCATTATGTTCATATCTCATTTTAATGAGAGATTAAATATATGAGAAAAACAACAGAGAAATGGAGAAAAACCAAAGGAGCGCAAGATTATATTAAGAAAATATTGAATTTGAAAAAGGGGTTATTTGTGATCAATTTTTATCATGGATAATTCAATAATTTGAAACTATGATCAATATAAGAGTTTTAGATAATAAAATTATTTTTCTAAAGAATAAAAAATTATCTCATGTGGATATTAGATGAGAAAGTTATGAATAATGCCCATGAACTGCTCCACATGGGTGAAAATAGCAAAATTACCAAAATACATTACTTTATTTAAATATTTGACATAAATGGGGGATGATTTGGAAAAAAGTAGTTACGCGAAAGTTGTAGACTTCGAAGTTAGCTTTCCAATGACTCAAAATCATGTCATTTAGATGTCATATGTGAAATATATGATCAAAATACCCAGATGGTGTCTACCTGTTAGGTTGGGCATCTAGCAGGTTAATGCTGAGGCATCAAAATTTGATATCGCAACATTGGAATTTTGATGCCACAACACAAGTTTTTGATGTCGCGACATTACTTCAAAAATATGGTTTTTCAAGGCATCCAAAAAAGGGAATGCTGAAGCATTGGAATTTGATGCTGCAGCACTTAAATGGTACCCGCAACACAGGTTTTTGATGCTGCAGCATCATTTTGGTAGTGCGCCAAAGCAGCGAAAAATTCAACTTTTTAAACCCTATTTCATTCTATTCTTCTTCTTCTTCCCCTGGCCCCAAACCTTGAAACCCCATGTTCCTAAGCTCCATTTTGGCTTGATTTCTCTAGGCAAAATCATAGTTTAAGTGTTTAATCCATCACATATGCTCCCAAAACTTAGTTTTTAACTTGGTTGAGTGGTGGATTAGTTTTTAACTTGGTTGAGTGGTGGATAAATAGGGAATTCCTGTTTTGCTGCACTTGGTGAAGGATTTTAAAGATTAAGGCTGGATTCGTATGCTAGAGAGGAAGACATACGTGGATGTGAAGGTAAGCTCCATTTCTTTGGGCAAATTTATGATTTTTGGCTTGTTAGGGTTATACCCAATTCGTGCATAGTGAAAATATGAATGGAAATGATGAATTTTTGTTGTAAAAATCATGGAGAAGATTATTTAATCATGCATAATGTTGTTTTAACATTGAATTGAACATAAGAAATCATACTTTATATTGTTAGGGTTTCATGTAAGTCAGTGAACAATAATTTTTGGATAAAATTGGTATGGATTCATGTGAAAATCATGGAGAAAATGATTAATGAGCTAAGTATGATATTTTGGAACTTAATTGAGCATGAGAAAACTTTGGTTTATGTCTTGTTGGGGTTTCACCTAATCTGTGAACAATAATGTTCCCCAATTTTGTAAATTCTATATAATAATCATTGGGAAAATGGCGAATATATGAATTTATAATATTTTTGGAATTGTTTGAGTTATTTGGTAATGAGAAATTGGATTTTTGAATTATGACCTAATTGGAGTTAGAAAGGGTTTTTCTGTGGAGGCTATATGAGCCATGTATTTATTGAATTAAGATCTATATTGAATTATTATAAACCTGTTTAAGCGTATATAATGTCATATACAAGATGAATAATATAAGAAAAAAAGGTTCCTTGAGATACCTTATGAAGGAAGCATAATTTAACTAGTGTTTGGCATAAGTTTGATACAATGACTAAAGAATATGATTAATATAATTCATTGAATGGATATGATCATGACTATAAGTGAATGAAACTTATTATGTGTATAGGACCAACGGAGAATAGAGTAAAAGCTATAGAATTCGAAGAGTTATGAAATTTGGCGAATATGAGGTAAGTAGGTTTTGTTTGCTAAATGTATGGATGGGGATATAGAATATTTTTGTTCCCTGGCATGTATGTTTTGATATCCTATATTTGGTTTAAGGCTAACATTTATGTGTTGTGATGAATGCATGAATGATTGTGAACATGAAGTATCCCATATACTTACATTATTCTTATGTATAAATGTTTAAATATGAGGGATTAAGATTACCCCATTGAGATATATGTGAATTATGTAAATTGATAATTGATATTTAAGAGAATGCTTCATTGGTTAGGAATAGTAAATATTCTCTTAGTGTAATTGTGTATTTGTATTTGTACAATTGTTATGGATAGATTTTTAATTGATATAATTGCATATGGATAGAATGTAAATCATTCTATGATTTAAATGTATGGCCATAATAGGATGAAATGGCATAGTATGATCACATTGCTTGCCTTTATTTTGTTTGGAGTCAAAACGTTTGTTTCTGATTAATTATTATTTTATATTACTTGGCCTACTTACTGAGTTGCCCAGACTCACCTCTTCTTGTTTTATTTTTCAGTTGGTAGGTTAGATAAAGAATTCTAACTGTGGGTTGGAACTGGTGAGTAGAATTTGAAGAAAAATTTTACTATAGTATAATGTAGTATAATGAGCTAGAATTGTAAATTTTAGAGTGTATTTGTATGTTTGTATTCATGAAATTGTATAATTAAAAGGATATGGAGTGCCATCATGATCCATCTAGGTCTTGGGCTATGGGAGTGTGAGTGTGTGTATTTTAGAATTTATAGCAATGCTTTTTTTGTTTAATAAATAATTATACAAGTTAGATCCTAATATTATAGGGCAAACTCTACCAAAATTTTAGCAGAATATCCCTTAAAAATAAGGGATTTGTAGGAAAATAGGGATAGGTATAGGCTTATGGATGGAGCATTACAGAATGGGAACCGAGCACCCCCACCCTAAAAGTGGGGAAGTCAAGGTGAAAACAAAAGCAAATGACCAGTGTCGTGCCTCGGAAGGTGGGGTGTGACATTATCACACTGCTAAAAATCCTGGCCATATTATTGTATCCATTTTACAAACCATCGCAATTTCAGGACTCTCAGGCTCTTTCACATCCACTAGTGATGACAGTTATAGGACTCAATACCGTTCACCATTGATCATAGTTTCAGGACTATAGCCACTGTTCATCGTGGAATATAGAAAAACCACCATCTAATCCCCATGCTTTCTATGCACCATCCATGCCATGCACACATAGACAAAAATAATAAACCAATGCTGAATTTGTAGCACAATCATCTGTGAAGTCTACTGCTTCACCTCAATTTCAATCATTCATTTGCACACCTCAATTTCAATCATTCATTTGCACATCAACATCAAATAACATGATCACTCTATTGATCCACTCAAATTCGCTCACATCTCTGGTGCACTAAACCAAATCAAACCTCATCTACCCCAATCAACCTTGATCACCATGACCCATCTTGATCATGCCTAACATAGCACTATTCACTTGATCCTCATCATCCATAAACTCTACAGCACCTCAAAACATCTAGATCTATCTCTAGAATCACTAATCATCACCAAATTACCATTGATTTACACATATCTATCAGATCTACAATATCAAAGCATAATCTAACCAATCTAACCCATCATTGTGTTTATAGCACCAAAAAATATGAAAATCGACATCTAGAACACCCAAATCCAATACCAGGATCATCCAAAATGGGTCACATGTGCACTGCTTTAGTATGCCTCAATGCACTGAATCTAGTGCATCATCTTCGCCACTAGGGTTGCCCTAGCCGTCGTCACTAGCAGCTGTTGTTGCTCTCTCATATCGCCATTGTCCATCCATTGGAATGGCCTCTTCATTCCATCGCACTTGATCCTCATCACTGATTGATGAAAAATGCAAGAACTATTAGGATTACTATGTATGATTTTAATAACAACAAAACTTATACTAAGATAAAATTTATGATATATAACCTTGAACTATGAACAACTATGCCTAGAATGAATGCATATTCATGAAAGTTTAAATAACACAAGCATATACTCATGATGTAATTAATTTTCAATCGATTGAGTCAATGTTGAATTATATGATCTTCATGATGAATTTAAATGTTGAATCATATGTTTGCACTATGTTTTACTGAGTTATCATATTATGTGCCAGACTAAAGATGTTCATTATCCTTGATCCAAAACATGAGAAAACTATATGAGGATAAATATATTTCAAGGCGAACAATGTAGTAAGTGATAAAAGTTCTAATTGCAGAACCATAATCAACTGCCTTAATCATCTACTACATCTCGAAAGGTGGAAACTGCAAAAAATTTGAAAATCATAGAAGAAGAGGAAGAAGAAAACAAAGGGTTTGAGATGTTTTGCAAAGAACTTGCTTTGTTTGTAATAACCAGAAATAGATCCTCATGAACAATGCAATGTAATGACAGAAACAAGCTTAAGATGAAGCCAAGGTTAAGAAATAGAAACTTCATTTGAGAATATAACTTGGAACAACCCAGAATGACCAAGAATAAATTCATTTGAGTCTAAGCAGAAGAAGTAACATCACTGGAAACTCGAATAAATGCAAGTAAAGAAAAAGAATTTCATCTGAAGACTCAAGCTAGATACCTCAGACAAATGGTGTAGAAAAAGATAAGCTCTGGGCAAAGTAGAACGAAGAAACTTCGTCCAATCAAAAATGGCTAAGGAAAGTTTGTTCAAAACTAACTCAGGACAGAGTAACTGTTCAAACAACTGTCCAATACTAACTTCGGACAAATACAAAAGAAAAGAAACTTTGTTTGATGAGCATAAACCAAAGAGAGAATTTGTCCAAGATTAATTCTAGATAAATGCATACATTTGAAAGTTGTGCCCTTGTTCAATGTGACTTGCAATTAATCCAAAGCATCAAAACAACATTTGTGTTCGTGTTTTTGATGAGTTGAATCGTTCAGTCACCATTTATAGTAATAAACAGTGTTGCAGAATTTTTAGTGGTGACAAGTCAAATCGTGAGAATATCATTTTCACTACAAGCTAATTCTCTCCCTCTCTCTCTCCACTGACAAGAATGAGGTTGCAAACTTTCCAAGAGTATAGAACCAATCAGAAGCTATGCAATCCAACAAAAAAATCATAATAATCTTCTACATTCAATGCTACTCTCATTCATATATCCAATGCAACCCATTCCTCTCCAACGATCAAGTTTTTGAAGAGCTACTTATGGTGATGAATGGGACAATTAGAAAGAGAAGAAAGGATGAAGGAATATTTTTTTCTCAAAAGAGCTTAAATCGAAAAATCCTTCTACCCATGGCCAAGAGCTTAAACCTTCCAATATCAATACAAGAGCTTCAACTTTTAGAATCTTAAAGGCCATCTTCTTCATTACATAATGGGGAGATCATTTGCATCGTAAGTAGCTTTTATAAGATCAAGACTTCCCCAATGCTTGAATGAAACACTATGTAAAAGTATATAAGTTTCTGGTTAACTTGAAAACCAGAGAGTTTATGGTGAGCTCTAGAAAAACCATCAAGTTTGTTAGTGATCTTTGAAACCAGTGAGTTTGTGGTGAGCTCAGGAAAATGTCTTTGTATCAGTTATTGGTGAGCTCTAGAAAAACCATCAAGTTTGTAGTGATCTTTAAAATCAATGAGTTTCTGGTGAGCTCGAAAAACTAAATTGTGAGTTGTTAGTGAGCTCAGGAAAACAATCAAGTTTGCTCATGAGCTTTGAAACCAGTGAGTTTCTAGTGAGCTTGAGAAAACCAGTTTGTATTCCATTATATGAGATATAGTGGAACTTAAGGCATAAGGTGTGAATGCTCTTGAAAGAGTGGAGTAAGGAGGTTGCCCGAACCACTGTAAAAATTGTGTTCTTTGTGTGTGTGCTTGATTAGGTTACCTTCTTGCACTTTATTATTCTATCATTTATTTTATAATTGCATTGTACATGAGAACAAAAAAAGAGTGGAGTAGAGAGGTTGCCCATACCAGTATAAAGATGATGTTGTTTGTATGTCGTTTGTGATTGCCTTATTTTTCTTGCATATTATTGCTTTATTATCTATTATTACATTACACATAAGCATGAAAAGAGGAAAATTAATCTTACAGGGGTTGAGCAAAAAATTTTTACAAACTCAATTTACCCCTCCCCTCTTAGGTTAATCTATCCTATGGGACTCAATAAGTGGTATCTGAATAGGCTAGATAATTAATTCTAGTGATTCATTTGGTTTACCTAATTTTTTCATCCTCTATGTTTTTTAAAGGATACTCCACCTCCCAACTTCCATATTACGATGGATTCAATTATACACAATGGAAGAGGAGACTGAAAATACATTTTATAGCCAATGATCTTCAGCTATAAAAATCATTATTATTGACATAAGTGAGGATGAAGAGAGAGCAAAGAAAGAATAAATTAAGGCTAAAAATATCCTACTACATGCTCTCTGCCCCACCATTTGCAAGTTTAATTTAATCTTTAAAAGTGCAAGAGATACATTGAACATGTTACATATAGTTCTAAAGGGGCAATTTAATTTGCATTCAAAATGATATTAAATACTACTAAGATTTATTTGAGTGTAGGAAATTAAGAAAAGTAGGAACAAACTCCTAAAGAAGAAGTTCAATCTGTGCAAATAGAAGATTTGGAAATTAAAGATATATCACAGATTGAGTAGGAGCAATATTAAGAAAATATGAAATACCGAGCTCCTTCAAAAAGCAAATGGTTTCTAGACAATGAATGAACAAGTCAACTTTTGTAGAAACCAAAGGTCAAAGAGAAAAGGTAAGTGTAGGTATGGTATCTAAACTCAATTGATTTTATTATGTGTCACTATCTGCATTTAAAATTTTACTTCTATATTTCTATTACTAAACTGATAAGACCTAGGATTTAGTTTGGAATATATCAAACTCTAAAATCATAAATCAAGAGATAAGAATAAGAAAACAAATACCATCCAAATAATTAGTGACTTAAAAATAAGAATGCCTGAAAAGACATATAATTCAAAACATAATAAAAGTATAAGGTAACTCAAATGAATGATTATACTCAAAAATTATATTCAATTATTGATAAAAATGAGTTGATCTAGCATATAAAGTTAGTCATCATTCTTATATAACTCATAACTATGCTAGTTCAAAGATTTCAATGTTGGTTATGATTAGAGCAAAAGTCTATATTAGTTACTTATGAAAACTACCTTGAATCAATGGTATACCTTACTACATACTACTATGGCTAAAATATCAATTTATACTAATCAATCGGCAATATATGCTTGAGCCTATCAATGAAAAGAAAGTGTAAGAATTTCTTAAGTAAGTGCAGGAAAGTTTGAAAGTGAACATATAGAGGAAGAAACAGAGTAATGAAAAATCAAAGTCTTCTTCTTAAACTCACAAATCCAATCAAAATAAAAAAGAAAGAGAGGCAACAAGTTCAGCTCTGGATGCAAGAAAAGGATTGGACAAATCAAGATTCTATTCTGGACAATCTTAAACAAAGCATTTACAACTTCAAATCGTAAGAGCAAAATGAATGATCAAGACTGGGAACAATGTCTATGAGCTTAAATGAGAAAATCAATAAAGGAAGCATCAAAGGAGATAAGTTGTCTAACTTGACTATATATGACATTGCTATATATTTTGGATGCCTCTAAATTGCCTTGGATTTGAATAGATTTGAATTCATTACTTTGAGCCAAATCATTTTGAAAAACTTTGAAATAATCGACCCTGAACTTTATTACAGTCCTAAGGCATAGTCAAGTTTGTTTAGGAAACTTCATGGTTTAAGGTCTTGAATAAGAATTTCATTTCTAGTCATTTCTTCTGTAATCATATTTAAGGCTTGAAATCTTAGAATAAAATAATTTGAATAATGTATTAAATGTCTGTATGATAATACTTATGTCATAAATTACTTTTTATCAAAACACAACTAGAATATAAGTGAAAAATACCTAAAAATGTGCAAAATGGGATCATATAATTAGTATTTAATGATAAGATACTTGATATGTAATGATCTGTAAGGTTTAAATTCTTAAAAGTATGAAACACCCTAAATAAAAACATAAAAGCTAAGTATATACTTAACGATTAATCTCATAATTATAATGGCATGTTATATTTATTAAACATGATTTAATTAAGACAAAAAGAAGTATCAAAAGATCAAAGAAACTAATCATTAAGGGAAATCACCTGAAGCTCTAGGCACCTTTTCACTTCCAAGTAATACGAGCAACAGAAAATATAGAAAAGGAAAATAGTAGAAGAGGATAATAGGAAGAAAGTTCACACTTCCAAATTTCAGTCTAGGAAATTACAACGTATCAAAGTTTTACACCTCAAAGCTAGGTAGACCAGTCCACACTCTAAAAGAGATTGACTTGAGTTTTCTTGATAATTATAACTCAGAAATTTGATGAACTACCAAAGATGGACTGAGTTAATTGAATAAGAAGTACCCATAGAACTGATCAAGGGGCTTGATCCTAAACCTAGTATCTGGGAGATGTATGTGTAGAATCATACTATGTAGAAGCTATTGTTTTGAAGAGAATGGAAATCAAACTATCATAGTATATGATAGAAATGAATATGACATAGAAGAAAGAGTGATAATGCAAATCTTGAACACTATCTAAGAATAAATCATCTAATAGCTATGAAACTGAACAAATTAGGAAAGGAAGTAACATAATTAAAAGAAGGAATGCTCTTAGAAAAGCCTATGAATCTAGATATTCTTCTTTTAGGACTAGAAAAACTTCCTAATAAAATGTTGAGGTTTGATCTATATGATTTTGAAGAAAACCTTACCATGTTTGAATATTATCCATAAAAATCTTATATTGAACTATGATCTTATTTGAAATATCCTTGCAAAGAATGCCCTTAAATATTAAAATCACAAATGTATACGTAACTAAATCTTTGTTAATCTATCATAAATATCTAATAGACAGTTGTGTGATTTCAAAATCTTTAGTCGCAAACATTTAATGTTTAAATGTCGTCTATGTAATTTAGAAATGTCTTCGATTGAAACATACAACACAATGAAGTTTACTTACTTGATGAATCTAAAATCACATGCATGAACTTCATATGATATTCTCTTTTCAAGCCATGATAAATAAAAGAAAGTGAGAAGAAAGAAAGATAGAAGGAACAAAACAATCAAGTAGAGAGAATCCAAATGAATACACACACATAATAAGTTGATATAGACTACCAGAATTTCCAATGAAAAACTGTCACTCTAATAGATAAAAGTAAGCTAATTATTCAGTTAAAGCATCTATGATAGCTTTGAGCTCTTCTATCATCTGATAAGCCTCAGCCAATTTTGCCTCATATGCATTAATACAATCCATAACTTCTATGTAAGCAATGCAGTGTTTAGTTAGAAGATGATCAGAGTTAAGGCTTGTGCCTTTAGCATAAAAATGTTTTCTTCACATGCTTTATCTCTTCATTTAGAAAATGAATTCTCTCATTTAGTTTTGAATTCTTATCATCTTCATCAACTTAAAACCATCTGGAAGGAGAACTCGATGACACCATGACTAATATCTGTCCATGGAACCTTTCCTATATCCACTAAAATGTAATCTTGCTTCTCATCTTCTCTAGACGTGGCATGGAATACAAAGCATCTACACCCTTCCCAAGCAATGTATTAATTCTATCATTAAATTTCATAACTGTCTTCCTTGATAATGATAATAGAAGAAATGCATTAGACGCACCTATTTTAAGAGGTACGAAAGATAAGTACCTACACATTAAGGATCCAACTAGGATCATGCATTGTCATCGAATGATAGAAATTGTGATTTTTTTCATATGATTATTTTGAAATAATTTGAATATTAGTTTGGTACCCTTTGTATCTAAATGAAAATTATGATTTTGATGCATTTTTGAAATAACATATGAATTGATGTATGCTTGAAAGCTGTTTATATATCTTTAAAATTTCAATTACAATTATCTAATGTTTGAATGATTGCCAATGACATGAATATGTTCTTCATATTGATGAAAACTTATCTTTCTCATGCTCATAGTTATGCTATGTATGGGACCAAGCAAGATCCATATATGGTTGTGAACTCTTTAGGAACGCAACAATAAAGTAATGTAGAATTGCGAGTCATAACCTTAATACAAAAAGGGAGAGAGTTCGGAGTAAAAGAAAACTTGGGAAAGAATGGACTATGCCTTATATGTTTTTACTTTGTGTATTTTACAACAAAGGATAGCAGAACATTTTGAATAAAAGTATTGATCATATATTATACTTTTCATTGCATTTACCTATCCTATCTTCTAGCTATTAAGGGGGAGACATATCCCATTCATGTAATACACCTTTTTGATGTTGACAAAAAAATGGGGAGAAAAATGTGAGAATTGTGAGAAAACAACATGAGAGATTAGATAGAAAGGGGGAATCATAAAATTGTAAAATTCAATTATTCAAAGGGAGATCATTAGCACTAAGTAGCTCTTTAGCACTGCCACAAGTCTTCAAGTTTTGTCATCATAAAAGGGAGGAGATTGTTATGATTACTGTGTATGATTTGGATGAAAACAAAACTTGCACTAAAACAAAATTTATGATATATAAGCTTGAACTATGAACAACTATGCTTGGAATGAATGCATATTTATGAAAGTTTAAATTACACAGCAATATATGCATGACGCAATTAATTTTCAATCAAGTGCCTCAATGTTGAATCATATGATCTTCATGATGAATTTAAATTTTGAATTATATGTTTGCACTACGCTTTATTGAGTTATCATATTATGTGTTTGACTAAAGATGTTCATTATTCTTGATCCAAAGCATAAGACAACTATATGAGGATAAATATATTTCAAGGCTAACAATGTAGCAAGTGCAGAAACCTCTAAGTGCAAAACCACAATCAACTGCCTTAATCATCTGCTACATCTCAGAAGGATGAAACTGCTGAAAACATGAAGATCATACAAGAAAAGGAAGAAGAAAACAAAGGGTTTGAGATATTTTGCAAAGAACTTTCTTTATCCGTAATAACCAGAGATAGATCCTCACAAACAAATGCATTGCAATGATAGAAACAAGCTTAAGACAAAGCCAAGGTTAAGAAGCAAAAGCTTCATATGAGATATAACCTCGGACAATCCAGAATGACTAAGACTAAATTCATTTGAGTCTAAGTATAAGAAGTCTTGGACAAATGCAAGTAAAGAAAAAGAATTTCATCATAAGACTGAAGCCAAATATCTCAAACAAATGGTGAGGAAAAAGACAAGCTTCAGACAAAGTAGAATAAAGAAACTTCGTCTAATCAAGAATGGCTAAGGAAAGTTTATCCAAAACTAACTTAGGATAAAGTAATGGTTCAAATAGTTGTCCGATACTAACTTTAGACAAATGCAAAAGAAAAGAAACTTTGTCTGATGAGCATAAACTAAAAAGAGAATTCATCCGCGATTAATTCAGGACAAATGCATACAATTGAAAGCCATACCCTTGTTCGATGTGACTTGCAATTAATTTGAAGCATCAAAACAACATCTGTGTTCATGCTTTTGGTTAAAAGAATTGTTTAGTCACCATTTATGACAATAAATGGTGCTGTAGAATTTCCAGTGGTGACAGTCAAAATCATGAAAAGAACATTTTCACAACAAGTTGATTCTCTCTCTCTCTCTTCACTAACAAGAATGAGGTTGCAAACTTTCCAAGAGTATAGAACCGATCAAAAGCTATACAATCCAATGAAATAAATTGTTGGTCCCGTTCAAATGGTGAATCAAGAGGGGTGAATTGAGTCTTTAAAAATTTTAGCCAAATAATAGTTAAAGTATAATACTAAAGAAATCATTAACAACACAATACACTTAGACAATTATTTTTATAGTGGTTCGGCCCATCACTTGGGTTCCTACTCCACTTATCTGAGTTAGCCTTTTTTGCTAAGCTTAGGTTCCACTAACACTTATTAGTTTTCCAAGCTCACCAACAAACTTACACAAGTTGGTTTTTCAAGCTCACTAACAAGCTTATACAAGTACTTAATAAGTATTCTACTTGCTTTCACTACGCAGATGCAAGTTAACAAACTTGCAAAGATATGCAGAAATAAAAGTATACAAATGTTAATGTCTCTAATAGATTGATTTTGTACTAAGTTTGAAAGGAGTAAACACAAATAATATAGCAATAAAAGTAATGAGATTCAATCTCCAGAAATGATGGAATAAATAACTTTGAATGCTTCTTTGAATGAACTACAGTGGGATTGAAATTATGAAAGAAAATCTTAAAGACTTAGTAAATGGTTTCTCTTGTTTTTCAATGTGAAAACCACCATAGTCTACGATCTCACTCAAATTATTTTATGTGTGAGTTCTCTGTATTTCTCTGTTGTGGTAGGTGAGAAACATTAAATGCTGAGAAATGTTTGAATTTAAGACCATTGTACTTTTACAGCTATTTTGGAGCCCATGAACTAACATCAGATCCTCCGAAATTGTAAGTGGCATGAAGTCTCCACATAGCTCACACTAGTCGTCATTGCTTCAGATGCACCAAAGATGTACTTTGGAGGCTCTAAAGTGGTGCAACATTAGTGTCTTGCATCGGGATCATGGAGACTGACTATAAAGGCATTTGTTGTCTCCAAAGTAAATATACCACAACTTCGAAGCACTAAATCTAAGCTCCGACTCTCACTCTGAAAGAGTTTGTTGTCTCTGAAGCACCTATCTTTTGAATCTGCTAAATCGTGTTCTCTGAAGAGTGTTCTGTTAACTTTGAATGCTATCGCTCGTTATCTCTAAAGTGTCTAGTTAACTTTGAAGAGCTTAACTTAGCCCCAAAACTTGTATACTCGTGACTCCGAGGTGCTTTGATTGTCTTTGAAGGTTGTTAGCCCGTAACTCCGAAGTGACCTGATTAACTCCAAAGTAAATGACTTAACCCCGAAGCTTGTGTATTCATGACTCGAAGTGCTATCAACACTTTAACATTATTTTCCTTTGTCTTGGAAGTACTTTAGTGGTTACGAGAGTTCTTTACTAAATTTGAAGCTTATGACTTCATGATTTTGACATACTTTTCCCTTGTCTTTAAACCTTTCTAGTGGTTCCGAAGCGCATTGGCTGACTTCAAAGTGTGTAAATTCATGATTCTAAAGAAATGAGCTTGGAAACCGAAGTTGACTCCAAAGCTTCATTGAAGACTTTAAACTTTTTGTTTTCTTGTTTTAAGTATATGTGTAATTTATACAAACCTAATTTTCATGAGCATTTACTTGGTTTCTTCCTTTGATCATCATAAAGATTATTCTCAAGTTAAGTTTGGAAACATTTTTGCAAAATGCTTGAGAATGAATTGTTTTTGCCTTAATGTTTCACTCATGTCTTTGCTCATTATCAAAACGTACTTGATTAAGAATGTTCATCATCAAAATCAAGCTATTTAAGATAGTATGTTCAATATTCTCCCCTTTTTGATGATGATAAAAATTGAGTGATATACCTTTCAAAATTTACCTAACAATAATCTTAAAATAACTTAATTGCAAGAATTTTAATATAATTTCTATTAATTCAATAAAGCTCCCCCTGAATGGGTGCACAAAATTTTAATTATATTTCATATAAAAGAAATTTTCATAAATACAGTACATACATAAGTTTCATTTCATTCTACATATTTTCTCCCCCTTTTTTTCATACTCAAAAAGGTGGAAAGAAACAATATGCATAATCATAACCAAAATGCATACATACATAATCTATCATTGACCAAAATTTTTAACTATAAAATATGATCAAAGTTTTATACATACAAAATTTCTTATAGAAAGTACAAATTTCAAAATATACATCAGAAAGGAAAAAATACATCAGAAAGAAAAAATACATTAGCAGGATGGTTTGGGTTTTCTCTTATAGGTTTTAGAAAAAGGTTCAGGTTTAGGTTGAGAAGTTGATGGTTTGGGAGATGGCTTGGGTCTTTTTGGTGGAGGAGATGGAATGAAAAATGGATCCTTTGGGATTACTAGAGGGGGTTCATTAGTATATGCTATGGGTCTATAGTCTGAAACATAGATGAAGTCATTACACTCTCAGAATTTTGGGTCTAGCAGTTTAGGAAAGATTGCAGGAAGCCCTTTCAAGAGGTTTTTTGTGTTTGCATTATCCTTGCTATATACTCTTGGCAGTGCATAGTTATTCTGGAAAGAGGAGCCTTTTTTGTTCCTTTGGAGGTGGGATTCTTGGCTTCCTCTTAGGTTTAGAAGAAGATGGTTGAGATGAAGGTGTAGAAGATGATGGTTTGGGTTATGATTTTGGTTTGGGAATTGTAGGGGCTTTGCTGGTTTTGCCTTTGGTAGAAGGTGGTGATGAAGTTTTTGGTTTTGATAAAGGGACTAGTGGAGACTATATTTGCCTTATCCTATCTTGGATACAAGGATCTGAAAGCTAAGGATATGGGAGAGGGAGATTGTTCATAATGGCCACTAGATTGGCATTATTGTAGAAAGAGAATTCTTCCTTAGTGAGAAGAAAGAGTTGATGAGGACTTGAGGGAGATTGAAACACTTTTCTGGAGGCTTTGATGCTAGAAGTATCTGAAGAAGTTTCTTAGAATAATTTTGCAAAATTGATTCTCTATTAGGAGTGTGAATTTTGTGACCTTTGGGAGTCAATGGAGGATTAGGAAGAAGTTGAATCCTATACAGAATGTTAGGATCCTCAAGTTTTGAAAATGATAATTCTTCAGGGGTAGATGGACAAATTGAGAAAAGAACATTCGAGCAACTATAGAATGATTTCTAATTTAATCCTAAACTCTGAAAATGTCATCCTAATTGGATTTGCAACACAAAGAATAATATCAAGATTATTATTAATTGTTCTTGGAGGAGAATGTGGAGGACTTTGTGGAAGTGTTTGAGGAGTGGGAGGTCTTCTCCACTCTAGATGAATTGAAGGTGTGTTCTATTCTTGTGAAATTTCCTCAATCCATTCAGGGATTACTTCTCCTAATCTGATAAGATCCATCCAAGTCCATTCAAGGCAAACTATTAGTCATGGGGGAAGAAAATGAGCTCTAGGATATGGAGCTGTGAAATATTTCCCATATCTGATAATTGCTCTATGAGGATTGGAAAGATAATCCTTAGGTAGGTTTGAAGGGACTTTAGTTGTTGGAACTAATGATGGCTATGATGGAAGAGAAGTTTGTGTTGGAGGAGATGAAGAAACAAATTCAGCAGGTTCACTCTGAAGTTGAGCAATCTCTGGAATTGCAGAAGATGATGGATGAGGAGGAGAGTGTGAGGGGGAAGATATCACTATGATGGGATATTTGGTTCTAACTAGAGATAGAAGTGATGTGGAGTTAAAGGGAAATGAGTAGGAGGTGGAGAGAAATGAGTATGATAGATTTGACCTCTGAATAATTATTCTAGAGATTGTAGAAAGTCAAGTCTTTGATCAATCTTATCAGCTCTTAGGATCATGGATAACATGACAGTGCTAAGTTGATGATCTATTCTATTCATTTGAAGAGCTAAAGTAGACAGATAGTGTTCAATCATTGTCAGTCTATCTTTTAGGTGTTGTGGGATGGGTTGTGCAGTGGGAATTGATGAAGTGGTTGGTGTGGATAGTTGATGAGAAGGAGTGGGTCTTATAGGTGATGGGGATCTGATGGTAGTGTGAGATAGGGTGGTTGTTGCTGTTATTGCTTCACTTTGTCTTCTTAAAATCTCTTCAGATTCCTCTAATATGACATTTCTTGTTACTTCTCTTGGAATCTTCGCTCTTTCCTGCTCCAAATTCTCTTCTCTAATTATTCTTTCTTCTTCTTCTTCTTCTTCTTCTTTTTATTCTGGTTTGGATCTCTTTAGTTGAACTGTTCTTTCGGGCTTTTCACTAATCCAGCCTTGTGAATTTTTCTTGAACCCTATTCTTTTTAGGGTCTTTTTATCTATTGTGTCTGAGTCTCTTGTAGATTCTCTTTGTTCCTTAGACAAATTGATACTTGCTTCCCTCATTAGCTTGGTTAGAGTCATTCCATAAGGAAGAGGAAATCTTGAGGTGCTCTTAACTAAGTAAATATGATCTGACATCAGTTTTGCTTGATCTACTCTTCTTCCATTCATGAGAGCCCATAGTATTCTTTCATCTTTTTCAGACACATATCTTGTGGCTCCCTTTCTTGGGGTATTCATTGTTGATTACTATCATGTAGGCTAGTCTGAGATTTAAACTCAAATGACTATCACAGAGATAATTTTCTCTCTCATCAATTTTTGCTCCAGCTAAATTTGAAAACAATCTCTATCTAGTTGGTCATTCTGGTTCAGCTTTTACCAAAGGGAGATTAAAACATCTTCTCACACTATCTGTCGATACATCTGTCTTTACTTCTCCTATCCATGATTTTTTTGTTTTAATGTTAATGTTGCATATAAGAGCTCTCACAAGTCTTGGATAAAAATTGTTGCTAAGATTCACATATTCTGTCCAACCTTGGTGTCTAAACCATTCACACACTTCCAAATTCATCCCATTATCTCCAAAAGTATCAAAACTAAAAGCTCTTTCTTTGATAATTTTCTTATCATGGTTTCTTTCCGTATACCTAAAATAATCAAACTCACTATTGAGAAATGTTACCTCAAGAGTATTTACTTAAGGTCTGATTCTCTTTGATGCTCTCTATTCTAGAAAGTCATTTCTTTCCTTTCTTTTTCCATCTACTAAGTTGGTGGTTCCCTTTGTTCTCACCATTGCAGTAGAGAAAGATTGGATTTAGGATGCTGTGAATGTTTCTAGAGTGAGATTGGAAGAGAGCTGATGGAGAAGTTATGATGGAAAGATTTCTTGAGTGAAGGAATTTGAATTGAGTAGGAAGATAAAGGGTTTTCTCTTAAAGGGGTTTTTCAGGTGCTTGAAGAGAGAAGTTTTAGGTTTTTAGAGGTTTTTTGTATAGTTATAAGGGTGGGGGTCAAATTTTCTCCAAAATGTTGTCGGAGGCTCCAAAGAGAGGATGAGTGATCTTTGAAGGCAGCAATTCTTATTTACTTTGGTAAATCTGAAGCTTTACTTTGGAAGAATCATGGCCCATTAGAAGTTATGAGATGGATTTTGGAGGTACCAAAGTTTTACTTCAGAGGCATGGAATTCTTCGAATGCATTTTCTTATTATTGGAGGGTCCAAAGTCTATTTTGGAGGCTTCAAAATTTATAAATTTTTAGGTTTATTCTTTTTGTGCATTTTTCATTAGAGTTATCAGTAAGGAACACATTTTCCATATTATAGATGTTTTATTAATTTTTAACTTAAGCATTTGGATCTAAAACACCTCATTCTTTTCTTAATTTATTGAATCTATCTTCTAGAAGGGGTTTCGTAAAGATGTCTGCTAATTGAGTTTTAGTAGGTATAAATTCTAAACATATATTATGATTCTGAACATGATCTCTGATAAAGTGATGCTTAATTTCTATATGTTTTGTTCTGGAATGCAAAAGTGGATTCTTGGTTAGACTTATAGTACTGGTGTTGTCACATCTTATAGGGATATGAATAAAGTTAAGACTAAAATTATTTAATTGTTGTTTCATCCAAAGGATTTGAGCATAGCAACTACCAGTTGCTATATATTCAGCTTTAATAGTTGATAATGCCATAGATGTCTATTTCTTGGAAAACCATGATATGATCATGCTTTCTAGAAACTAACATGATCCTGAAGTATTCTTTATATTTACTTTATATCCAACAAAATCTAAATTTGAGTACCCTACTAAATTAAAATTAGAACCTTTTGGATACCATAAATCAAGGTTTGGTGTGTTTAAAAGATATCTAAAGATTTCTTTTACAATAATTAAGTGTGACTCTTTAGGATCTGACTAACATCTAGCACACATGCAGACACTAAACAATATATCTGGTCCACTTATAGATAAATATAATAATGATCCTATCATGCTTTTATAGAGTTTGTTACATACTAATTTACCTCTTTCATCTTTGTCCATCTTTATTGAAGTGCTCATTGGTGTTTCGTATCATTTACCATCTTCAATATTGAATTTCTTTAGAAGTTCTTTTGTATACTTGACTTGGTGAATAAAGATTCCTTCTTTCT